>CM038146.1:404117325-404401532 GCA_021437245.1 Aegilops speltoides | reverse complement strand
ATGGAGAAATCTTCAACTTCACCGCAACTAGCAACGCTATAAGAGGGCTGAGCAAAAGCGGTAACATAGCCAAACAACGGTTTGCATAGGAAAGGTGTCAAAGGTTAGAGGTTCATGGCAATATGGGATGGCTTGATAAACAGGTAATAGGTAGCGCAGCATAGCGATAGAACGAAGCAACTAGCATAGCAATGATAGTAGTGAGATCCAGGGTAGCGGTTATCTTGCCTGAAATCCCGCAAGGAAGAAGAACGAGTCCATGAAGAAGATGAAGCCACGACGACGAACCAAGCGTAGACGAACGAAACCTCACGATCGCAACGAAACGGGAACTATCGAGAAGAAGCACACAACATGGTAAACACACCACACATAGACAAGACATGATGCACAACAAGCATGATGCATGACAAAGTCTACATGAAGCTACTCATGGCAAGAGATGATGCAAACAAGAACAACACATCAAGACAAGTTTAAATGAGGCCGGGAACAACATATAACAATTCCGGTAAGTCCTCATATGCAAATTTCGAAATTGGTCCAGAACTGAATAAACATTATGTTGAAGTTGTTAAACAGCAAGTTAAAGAGCACCAAGAGGATCTACACGAAATTCTAGTCAAGTTACATATAAAGTTCATTAGATTCGGAGCTACGGCCTAGAAGATATGAGCAAAACAAGTTAAACATGGCATTGATGCAAAACGCACCCAAACATCAAGCAAACACACCAAAACAAGGATGCAACATGATAATATGGAACTACATGCGAAAACAAACAAGTTTCATATAGAGCACACTCAAAACGGAGGAACGGTGCAACACACACACACTATACAAGTCATAGCAACAATCTGTCCATAACAGCAACTAGGCATCTTACAAGCATCAAAACAATATGCTACAACATCTCAAGATAAGAACAAAAGGCATGGGCATGAAGTACTGGTAAAGCATAACAAAGCATGAACACTGAGCTATCTCCAGAAATCACTAGAACATGCTCAAAAACACATGGAGATATTGCAAATAATAACAGTTTCAGACTTTAGTAGAAATAACATCAGGTTGCAATGTTTAGAGCAAGCAAACAACATGTTACAGGAACATATCATGGCAAACAAAGGCATGGCATGAATCTACTAATTGCATAGATCAAAAGACCCTTACTGACCATGAGCCAAAAAGGCATAGAAAATATGATGGCACCCATGTAAACATGGCAAAGTTATATTACAGATTCATACATGGTAGAAACAACATTAAGTAGGCATGTTCGTGAGCTTGAACCACTCACCACAGAGCAATACATGGCATGGCAAGGCAAACAACAGTAAGAAGGCATGTTTATGAAGCTAAGCATGGCAAGAACAAGTTCATAGGGTGCATGGAACACTAGGAAAACACATGGGAACAAGTGAACTTAATGTTAACAGGCTGACAGCAACATTTTCAAGCAACTTTGGAGCAAGATATGCACATGTTCCAGCAGGCTATAATTGCAACCAAGGGCATGAATGGATAGAGCATGACATGTAGATCAAAACATGTTTATAGAGCATCTCCAGATTATGCATAGAATGATAAGTAGAAGCATGTTAACATAGCAACAAAATATAACAGAATCTGCCTAGCAAAACGGTAACAGTAACTACCCTACTTAGCAAGCTTGATACACTCAGCACACAACTCACAAAAATACATGGTTGGCACCCCTGGATAGATGGCATGGCATAGATCAACATTCGTGTAGAGCTCATACTCATAGGATGCACACATCAATCATGGCAAAAATGATAAAAGAGCAAGTTATAACAGTTCCAGCAGATTAACACCAACATGCACTCTTCCAACAGCATTTCGGGCATAAAGATGAGCTCAAATGAAAATGATGCAATGGAATGAAATGATCTACTCGTCGAGACGAACAATTTGACATATTATACGCACGAAACGGACCTACGGATGCAGAGATGTGATGCGATGAACATGGCATGTTTATGTCGGAAAAACTGGGACTTAGTGAAACAGGGCAACCTCCAGATCTGGGCACGGATTTTGATGCGAGGCGGATCTCGCCGGAGGAGCTGCCGAAGATGGCGGGGTCGCCGGAGAAGGACGGATCCGGGCCGGATCTCGCCGGATCCAGCCGGATCCGGGCGCGGGGATGCGGAGGAGGATGCGGCGCGGGCCGGCGCGGCGGCCGGTGCGCGGCGCCGGCGCTGGCCGGGCGAGCGGGCGAGCGGCGGCGCGGCCGGGCGAAAGCAGGTGAGGCGGCGACGCGGTTATTTCGCCGCGTGGCGGCGGTGGCTTGGGTGACCGCGGCGGGCGGGTTCGCGGACCGCGGAGGCGAAGCGGCGCGTCGCGGCGGGCGGCGAGGGCGCTGCCGGCGGAGGAAGATGCGGGCCGGGCGGCGGCGCTGAACGGGCGGCGGGAGACAGCTGGCCGGCGGTGGAGCTCGCCGGCGGCGGCGCTGGGCGCGGCGCGCAGCTTGGCACAGGCAGCCAAGCCGCCGGCCGAAAGCGGGCGGCGGCGGAGGCGGGCGGCGCGCGGCGCCACGTGGCGGCTGCGGGTTCGCCGGGCGCGGCGGCGCGGACGTGTCCGGGCGGAAAACGGACATGTCCGGCGGCGGAGGTAGGTGGAGGCTAGGGTTTCGGGGGTTTGGACCGCGAATTTGAGAGGGGATCACATATTTATAGGTAGAGGGAGCTAGGAGAGTCCAAATGAGGTGCGGTTTTCGCCCACACGATCGTGATCGAACGACCGAGAGCATGGAGGGGAGTTAGATGGGTTTTGGGCCACTTTGGAAGGGGTGTTGGGCTGCAAACAAAAGAGGCCTTCGCGGTTACCCGATTAACCGTTGGAGTATCAAACGACCTCCAAATGGCACGAAACTTGACAGGCGGTCTACCGGTGCTATACCAAGGCCGCTTGGCAAACCTCGGGCCATTCCGAGAAAGTTTAACACCCGCTCACAACAGGAGAGAAGAAGGGGACGCCGGATGACATAGGAGTGCCGGATTGCAAAACGGACAATGGGGAAAATGCTCGGATGCATGAGACGAACACGTATGCAAAATGAAATGCACATGATGACATGATATGAAATGCAGATGATGACATGGCAAAGTGCAACACGCAAGCAAATGACATGGCAACGAAGGCGAATAACTGGCAGACATCTGGCGCATCGGATCCGGGGCGTTACATAGTCGTAGTAGCAATAGTTGGCGAGATGACAACGATGCTACGATGGAGATCAAGGTGTCGCGCCGGTGACGATGGTGATCATGACGGTGCTTTGGAGATGGAGATCAAAGGCACAAGATGATGATGGCCATATCATATCACTTATATTGATTTCATGTGATGTTTATCCTTTATGCATCTTATTTTGCTTAGTTCGATGGTAGCATTATAAGATGATCTCTCGCTAAATTTCAAGGTACAACTATTCTCCCTGGGTATGCACCATTGCGAAAGTTCGTCGCACCGAGACACCACGTGATGATCGGGTGTGATAAGCTCTACGTTCGCATACAATAGGTGCAAGCTAGTTTTGCACACGCAGAATACTCGGGTTAAACTTGACGAGCCTAGCATATGCAGATATGGCCTCGGAACACTTGTCGGGGATATACCCCTTGTGTAACTCGGCCGGATGTATGACCCGGCTGGATCTTGGTGATTCACAAGTGAACCGTCCGGAGCTTGGCGATTCACGGGTAACCTGCCCAATCTTGGCGACTCATTAGTAACCCGGCGGGCGGGTCAAACGTACGACAAGGCCCAAGGCCCAGACGACCGGCTCATGTTATGATCGGCCGGCTAAAGAGGAAAGGCATAAGGAATATTCTCCTATAAAGGAAGCAAGGCTAGGACTCCACTTGTAATAGAGTAATCCTAATCCTACTAGGACTAGTCATGTAAACCGCCCCTTCAACATATATAAGGAGGGCAAGGCACCCCAAGAGGGACAAGAAACAATCTAGAAGGCTAGACACAACTAGAGGAGAGCCAATTTATGCAGCGACTCCCTCATGAGCATAATGAGACCTAGCCACAAACAACATGTAGGGATATTACCAGATGATGTTTCCCGGGGCCCGAAGCTGTCTAAATCCTTGTCTTATGTTGCATCTCTCGATTCCGCTCAACCCCTCTCAAGCTACCACATAGATGTGTTGGCCTCACGACTAAGTCCTCACCCTAGGACATCTGCCGTGACATTCCACGGCAGTTGGCGCCCACCGTGGGGTCTGCGCATGGTGGTGTTGTGTTCTTGGAGGGATCTTCCCCGGGTTTCGAGAAGCTCGCGATTAACTAGATGAAGAAGAACCGGCGCGATTGGATCATCGTCGGCGGCCGCTCTTTCCTGTTTTGGCGAGTCTTCACGATCGTGTGTTTCGCTCATCGATGAGCGGTCGGCTGTTTGAGTCGAAGTCTAGCATCCGAAAAATAGTCGATACGAGGTACAAGTCGCCGAGACCTACACCGTCATCCGTGTCCAAATCTAATTCAGAGCATCAGATTCCATCGCTATTGCATGGCGTGGACCCCTAGGCCTACTGCCAATTTCTCACTGGATCAAGGCCGAAACCTCAGGCACGTGGACCAGCAGCTGAAAAAAAAAGTGCCAACGACCCAGACATGGATAGGCCACGATTCGGGAACAGATACGGTGGTGGCTTCGCCAGTGTGCTACTGTCACGCGAGGAAGCCGGCCGTCCCGCCTCCGCCGCCCGTGGCCTCGCCTCCATTGCCACGCGGGCCGCTGCCCTCGTTCACCTCTGCTTCGGGTCGCCGTACCTCACCAGATCTGCCTCAGCCTCAGGCCGCCGCTACCAGACGCCGCCTCCGAAAGCAACAAGTCAAGACCTCACCGCCGCTTTGTTAAGCCACCCGTGATCGGCGGGGTACACCTCACCGCCGGCTTCTGTCGTCCAAGGTGAGTCGGATGTGACCCAGGCATGGACGCGGACTCGGCCTCCGTCGCCCCCAGCCGCCACCGCTTCTGCTGTCACCGACCTCGCCGACACGTTCTTCCGACTCGCTTCCGTTACCGCGGGCCACCTCGAGTCACCGGATTGACCCGCCGTCTGAGCCACCTTCGTCTCGTTGCTCACCACCATCACCTCAAGCAGCTCACGGTTCTAGAGTCCAGGAGGCCGCTTGACCCGTCTCCGTTGTCGACCCGCCGGCGCCCCGTTGACCCGCTTCTGCGGCCATTGAGTCGCCTTGCTCCACTTCGCTGCAAAAACCTACCACTACCGCGCCTCCTGCCGTTGCGGCCTTGAGCAGCCACCTCCGCTTGCAAGCCGGCATGGGCCTCATGCTGCTCTGCCTGCAGTCGGCCTCTCTTGCCGCCGTGTGAGACGCCTCGTTCAGCCGCCCTGTTCCTCCTCCGCCCTGACCAAGGTTCAGGCCGCTGCCGCGCCACCAGAGTTGCCAAGCCCCTCGCTGGCTCCGGCTCCTGCACGCCTATGTAACCCGTGAATGAGCGTTGAGCTACCGAGCTGCTTGGCTGCCCCTGCCACCGTGCCTCATGTCAAGCCGCCTCGGGGTAGATTGCATGTCGAGTCGCTCGTCTACGCCGCGACCCGCTTTGCCCCGACGGCCTTGAGCCATCCCAGACGCGGCCCAGCCTCGAGCCGCCTGGTGTCACTGCCTCTGCCACCGAGTTGAGTCACCCCGACCAACAAATCACCACCTATGAGCTGCCGCTTCGCTAAGCACCGGTGCCTCCAAGTTGCCGTTTCCGTCGCCACGACCTCAAGTCGGCCACACCTCCACATCCGTGGCCTCGGTGGCCTGCCACTATGGTTCCCCTCTGCTCGCAAGCCGCCGTCATGGCCCACGCTGCCGTAGCCTCACCGAACACCCGCGGCTCTCCTCACCTTGCTTCGTCGGCGCGTAGAATTGCTGCTGCGGCCGCCTTTGCCTCGTCGAGCCGCGGTCACCCCTGCCTTTGTCGCGCTAAGCTGTAGATGCATTTGCTGTGCTACACCACGCCGCGAGCCGCCCAGCCACACAGCCACCACCGACCAATATGGTATGTTGTTTCCATTGTTTTAAATGCTACGCGAACATGGGTTCTACAAACTAACTGTGACCCGGAGAAAGAGGGGCCGCCTTGAGCCAGATGCTACTTCGCCAGGGTCTTTTGCTCTGTTTCCTCTGTGACCACGGCGACCGCCGTGGATATCTCACCTCAGCAGCTGTCGGGGCTGCGTTGAGCCGCTCCTGCAGCGTTAAGCTGCTGGGGCCGCGTTGAGCCACCTCTGTTGTGATTGAACCGCTGGGGCCATGTCAAGTCGCCTTTGCTGTGTTGAGCCGTCGGGGCCGCATTAAAGCCTCTTATGCCGTGTTGAAACCACCGGGGCTATATTGAGTCGCCGGTCTGCCTCAGTCGCTTCTGACGCGTTGAACGGATCATCCGTCATCCAAACAAATTAGGTGATATCCATCCAAGTTTATTTACACATATTGTTTTTATCAAAGTACAATTACTTGGTCTATGATATTTTTTGCAGGACCATTATTCCTTACAAAAAGGTGTCGCAAAAGGGGCGTGAGCAAATATTATTTTTGACTAGCGCTCGTCCTGCGCAAGTTGCCACCCCCGCTACATCAACACACGTGACTAACTCATTGTCCGTGCCCATAGCCGACTTGCCTGCGTCCGTGCCGTTTCCAACGCCGCGGCCGACTCTCTTGTCCGCACCGGCTTACAACACCGCTGCCAACTCTCCCCGCACCGGCTTACAACATCGCGGCCGACATATCTGTCTGTTCCCATGGCTGTCTCGGGCGTGATTGATTTCAGCTTCACCATGGTGATCATCAACTCCGCGGTGGATAATTTCTGGCTTAACATATCATGTGAAATCCATCCAGTATATTTTTATACTATATATTGCTTTCTTTAAAAGAGCAATTACTCTGACTTGCAACTTCTCCAATGCAGGACAAGTTGTATACTACCAAAGGGATTGTTATATCACTGAGCTATTGAATGACTCATACCGGTTTATATCATGGTCAAATATGGAGAATCTCAAGACAACTCCTCGAGCCGCCTTGAGACTCGGGGGCTACAATGACATGACTCAGTAAATGATTGCCAGTTTAAAGCACATTCAAGAACTCCGGGTCATTGGAGGGAAATTAACCCGGCCCCGGAGGTACTGCCTATTGGTGAAAAATTTAAAGACCGTCAAAAAAAATTCTGACTCAAAATGAAGATTCCGGTTTAAAATCCGGCTCAATGGAAATTGGTCTCCCACAAAGCTCTGGAGCTCTCAAATCCGGTTTAAAACTCCGGTTCAAGAAGAATATCCATCTCTCACAAGTTCGAGTTCTCAGGAAAATTACAGGGACCAAAGAGAGTTGGATGCACAACACAACTCAAACATAGGTCCCTGATGAGCACGATTTGTTAGTGTGTCACTTAGGGGCTTCCTGTTCAAACATAGGCGTATTCAACCAAAGAGAACATAGCGTTACTACCCTATTGACCAGGTTATATTCAAACATAGGCGTATTCGACCAAAGAGAATATAACCTTTCCGGGTCATCCTACCTATAGCCAGCTGCTTCAACTCCATCAGGTAATCCCGATTGACCCGTCGAACTCTTAACGATCAATCTTTACGGCGTATTCGACCAAGATCCGAGCTTGTTAAGGTTCAAACGGCGGCTTGTCATGTGAGAGCACGGCTTACAGCTAGTCAGGATAGATCCAGGCTTCATAAGCCGCCTTCCTTGAAACTTGGATAAACCGGCCCGTGATGTATGTTGTTACTCTGACTCCTGAGAAGTCTATAAAGCAAGACCTGACTTTATCTGGGTTCAAATGTCAATTGGGTACTGTGAGTCAGGCTCACGGATAGCACGGAGCTTCCAATGGCTCATTCTAGTTTCATTGAAGTTTTTTGTCATCATACACATACATCATCATACATTGCATCATACACATAGATCATCATATATTGCATCATCATTACATCATCACAGCATGCACCATATATGCATAGATATACTGGTTTATATTGCAGGAACCGGTTTTCAAACCAGGTTATATTATTCAAATCTTTGATAGCCTACATGGCTGGATTTTTATTATGGTTGTCAATAACCAGTATTATGATTGAGGTTTTCAAAGTCGCTTTCGCGCAATGGCTATTATTTTATCAATGGATATGATTTAATCTACAATGGAAAGAATAGTCCCGAGTCGCTGCAGGCTTGCGACCCAGCACTTGGGGCTATGTTATGTTGGAAATATGCCCTAGAGGCAATAATAAAAGATTATTATGATATTTCCTTGTTCATGATCATTGTCTTTATTCATGCTATAACTGTATTATCAGGAAATAGTAATACACGTGTGAATACATAGACCATAATATGTCCCTAGTAAGCCTCTAGTTGACTAGCTCGTTGATCAACAAATAGTCATGGTTTCCTGACTATGGACATTAGATGTCGTTGATAACGGGATCACATCATTAGGAGAATGATGTGATGGACAACACCCAATCCTAAGCATAGCACAAGATCGTGTAGTTCGTTTTGCTAGAGCTTTTCCAATGTCAAGTATCTTTTCCTTAGACCATGAGATCATGTAACTCCCGGATACCGTAAGAGTTCTTTGGGTGTACCAAACATCACAACGTAACTGGGTGACTATAAAGGTGCCTCGCGGTATCTCCGAAAGTGTCATTGGGTTGACACGGATCGAGGCTGGATTTGTCACTCCGTATGACGAAGAGGTATCTCTGGGCCCACTCGGTAATGCATCATCATAATGAGCTCAAAGTGACCAAGTGTTTGGTCACGGGATCATGCATTACGGTACGAGTAAAGTGACTTGCTGATAACAAGACTGAACGAGGTATTGGGATACCGACGATCGAGTCTCGGGCAAGTAACGTACCGACTGATAAAGGGAATTGTATATGAGGTTGATTGAATCCTCGACATCGTGGTTCATCCGATGAAATCATCGTGGAACATGTGGGAGCCAACATGGGTATCTAGATCCTGCTGTTGGTTATTTCCAAGGGAGCTGTCTCGGTCATGTCTGCATGATTCCCGAACTCGTAGGGTCTACACACTTAAGGTTCGGTGACGCTAGGGTTATTAGGAAGACTTGTATGTGATGACCGAATGTTGTTCGGAGTCCCGGATGAGATCCTGGACGTCACGAGGAGTTCCGTAATAGTCCGGAGGTGAAGATTTATATATAGGAAGTGCTGTTTCGGCCATCGGGAAAGTTTCGGGGTCACCCGGTATTGTACCGGGACCACTGGAAGGGTCCCGGGGGTCCATCGGGTGGGGCCACCTATCCCAGATGGCCCCGTGGGCTGAGGTGGGAGGGGAACCAGCCCCTAGTGGGCTGGTGCGCCTCCAGGCCTCGCGCCTAGGGTTGGAAACCCTAGGGTGGGGGGGCGCACCACTTGCCTTGGGGGCACTCCACCCCCCTGGCCGCCACCCCCTTGGGATATTCCCATCTCCAGGGATGGCGCCCCCCTGGGGGCCTATATAAAGGAGGGGGAAGGGAGGGCAGCCGCACCCTGAGTCTTGGCGCCTCCCTCCCCCTGCTACACCTCTTCCTCCTCCCGCGGTTGCTTGGCGAAGCCCTGCCGGAGTACTGCATCTCCACCACCACCATGCCGTCGTGCTGCTGCTGGAGCCTTCTTCCTCAACCTCTCCTTTCCCCTTGCTGGATCAAGAAGGAGGAGATGTCATCTGCTCCATACGTGTGTTGAATGCGGAGGTGCTGTCCATTCAGCACTTGGTCATCGGTGATTTGGATCACGGCGAGTACGACTCCATCATCCCCGTTCTCTTGAACGCTTCCGCTCGCGATCTACAAGGGTATGTAGATGCACTCCTATCACTCTTTGCTTAGATGAACTCATAGATGGATCTTGGTGAAACTGTAGGAAAATTTTTAATTTTCTGCAACGTTCTCCAATAGTGGTATCATAGCTAGGTCTAAGTGTAGTTCTCTATTGCACGAGTAGAACACAAATTTGTTGTGGCGTAGATGTTGTCAACTTTCTTGCCGCTACTAGTCTTATTTTGCTTCAGCGGTATTGTGGGATGAAGCGGCCCGGACCGACCTTACACGTACGCTTACGTGAGACAGGTTCCACCGACTGACATGCACTAGTTGCATAAGGTGGCTAGCGGGTGTCTGTCTCTCCCACTTTAGTTGGAGCGGATTCGACGAAAAGGGTCCTTATGATAAATAGAAGTTGACAAATCACGTTGTGGCTTTTTTGTAGGTAATAAAACGTTCTTGCTAGAACCCTATTGCAGCCACGTAAAAGATGCAACAACAATTAGAGGACGTCTAACTTGTTTTTGCAGCAATTGCCTTGTGATGTGATACGGCCAAAAGTTGTGATGAATGATGAATGATATATTGTGATGTATGAGATCATGTTCTTGTGATAGGAATCATGACTTGCATGTCGATGAGTATGACAACCGGCAGGAGCCATAGGAGTTGTCTTTATTTTTTGTATGACCTGCGTGTCATTGAAGAACGCCATGTAAATTACTTTACTTTATTGCTAAACGCGTTAGCCATAGAAGTAGAAGTAGTCGTTGGCGTGACAACTTCATGAAGACATGATGATGGAGATCATGGTGTCATGCCGGTGACGAAGATGATCATGGAGCCCCGAAGATGGAGATCAAAGGAGCTATATGATATTGGCCATATCATGTCACTACTATATAATTGCATGTGATGTTTATTATGTTTATACATCTTGTTTACTTAGAACGACAGTAGTAAATAAGATGATCCCTTATAACAATTTCAAGAAAGTGTTCTCCCCTAACTGTGCGCCGTTGCTAAAGTTTGTCGTTTCGAAGCACCACGTGATGATCGGGTGTGATAGATTCTTACGTTCACATACAATGGGTGTAAGACAGTTTTACACATGCAAAAACACTTAGGGTTAACTTGACGAGCCTAGCATGTACAGACATGGCCTCGGAACACAGAGACCGAAAGGTCGAACATGAGTCGTATGGATGATACGATCAACATGGAGATGTTCACCGATGATGACTAGTCCGTCTCACGTGATGATCGGACACGGCCTAGTCGACTCGGATCGTGTAACACTTAGATGACTAGAGGGATGTCTAATCTGAGTGGGAGTTCATTGAAATAATTTGATTAGATGAACTTAATTATCATGAACTTAGTCTAAAACCTTTGCAAATATGTCTTGTAGATCAAATGGCCAACGCTCATGTCAACATGAACTTCAACGCGTTCCTAGAGAAAACCAAGCTGAAAGATGATGGCAGCAACTATACGGACTGGGTCCGGAACCTGAGGATCATCCTCATAGCTGCCAAGAAAGCATATGTCCTAGATGGACCGCTAGGTGAAGCACCCATCCGAGAGAACCAAGACGTTATGAACGCTTGGCAGTCACGTGCTGATGATTACTCCCTCGTTCAGTGCGGCATGCTTTACAGCCTAGAACCGGGGCTCCAAAAGCGTTTTGAGCAACACGGAGCATATGAGATGTTCGAGGAGCTGAAAATGGTTTTCCAAGCTCATGCCCGGGTCGAGAGATATGAAGTCTCCGACAAGTTCTATAGTTGTAAGATGGAGGAAAATAGTTACATCGGTGAGCACATACTCAAAATGTCAGGTTGCACAAACGCTCGTCCCACTGGACATTAACCTCCTGACGAGGCGGTCATTGACAGAATCCTTGATCGCCCCACCAAGCTACAAGAGCTTTGTGATGAACTACAATATGCGGGGATGGTGAAAACTATTCTGAAGTATTTTCAATCTGAAGTCGGCAGAGGTAGAAATCAAGAAAGAACATCAAGTGTTGATGGTCAATAAAATCAGCAAGTTCAAGAAGGGCAAGGGTAAGAAGAACTTCAAGAAGGAAGGCAAGGATGTTGCCGCACCCGGTAAGCTAGTTGCTGGGAAGAAGTCAAAGAATGGACCCAAGCACGAGATCGAGTGCTTTTATTGCAAGGGAAGGGTCATCGAAGCGGAACGCCCCAAATACTTAGCGGACAAGAAGGCCGGCAACACTAAAGGTATATTTGATATACATGTAATTGATGTGTACCTTACCAGTACTCGTAGTAACTCCTGGGTATTTGATACCGGTGTCCTTGCTCATATTTGTAACACACAGCAGGAGCTGCAGAATAAGAGGAGACTGGCGAAGGACGAGGTGACGATGCGCGTCGGGAATGGTTCCAAGGTTGATGTGATCGCCATCGGCACGCTACCTCTACATTTACATACGGGATTAGTTTTAAACCTTAATAATTGTTATTTAGTGCCAAGTTTGAGCATGAACATTGTATTTGGATCTCTTTTGATACAAGATGGCTACTCATTTAAATCTGAGAATAATGGTTGTTCTATTTATATGAGACATATGTTTTATGGTCATGTCCCGATGGTCAATGGTTTATTCTTAATGAATCTCGAACGTAATATTACACATATTCATAGTGTGAATACCAAAAGATGTAAACTTGATAACGATAGTCCCACATACTTGTGGCACTACCGCCTTGGTCACATTGGTGTCAAGCGCATGAAGAAGCTCCATCTCGATGGACTTTAGAGTCTCTCGATTATGAATCATTTGACACATGCGAACCATGCCTCATGGGCAAAATGACCAAGACTCCGTTCTCCGGAACAATGGAGCGAGCAACCAATTTATTGGAAATCATACATACCGATGTGTGCGGTCCAATGAGCGTTGAGGCTCGCGGAGGATATTGTTATGTTCTCACTCTCACTGATGACTTGAGTAGATATGGGTATGTCTACTTAATGAAACACAAGTCTGAGACCTTTGAAAAGTTCAAGGAATTTCAGAATGAGGTAGAGAATCAACGTGACCGAAAGATAAAGTTTCTACGATCGATCGTGGAGGAGAATATTTAAGTCACGAATTTGGTACGCACTTAAGGAAATGTGGAATCGTTTCACAACTCACGCCGCTGGAACACCTCAACAGAACGATGTGTCCGAACGTCGAATCGCACTCTATTGGATATGGTGCGGTCTATGATGTCTCTTACCGATTTACCGCTATCATTTTGGGGATACGCTCTAGAGACAGCTACATTCACTTTAAATAGGGCACCGTCTAAATCCGTTGAGACGACGCCGTATGAATTATGGTTTGGGAAGAAACCTAAGCTGTCGTTTCTAAAAGTTTGGGGATGCGATGCTTATGTCAAGAAACTTCAACCTGAAAAGCTCGAACCCAAGTCGGAAAAATGCGTCTTCATAGGATACCCTAAGGAAACCATTGGGTGTACCTTCTACTTAAGATCTGAGGGCAAGATCTTTGTTGCCAAGAACGGATCCTTTCTGGAAAAGGAGTTTCTCTCGAAAGAAGTAAGTGGGAGGAAAGTAGAACTCGATGAAGTACTACCTCTTGAACAGGAAAGTAGTGCAGCTCAGGAAAATGTTCCTGTGATGCCTACACCAACTGGAGAGGAAACTAATGATGATGATCAAAGTACTTTGGATCAAGTTGCTACTGAACTTCATAGGCCCACAAGGACACGTTCCGCACCAGAGTGGTACGGCAACCCTGTCTTAGAAATCATGTTGTTAGACAACGGTGAACCTTCGAACTATGAAGAAACGATGGCGGACCTAGATTCCAACAAATGGCTTGAAGCCATGAAATCCGAGATAGAATCCATGTATGAAAACAAAGTATGGACTTTGACAGACTTTCCTGATGATCGGCGAGCGATAGAAAACAAATGGATCTTTAAGAAGAAGATGGACACGGATGGTTATGTTACCATCTATAAAGCTCGACTTGTCGCTAAGGGTTATCGGCAAGTTCAAGGGGTTGACTACGATGAGACATTCTCTCCCGTAGCAAAGCTGAAGTCCGTCCGAATCATGTTAGCAATTGCCGCATACTATGATTATGAGATATGGCAGATGGACGTCAAAACGGCATTCCTTAATGGACATCTTAAGGAAGAAGCTGATATGATGCAGCGGAAGGTTTTGTCGATCCTAAAGATGCTAACAAAGTATGCAAGCTCCAGCGATCCATTTATGGGCTGGTGCAAGCATCTCGGAGTTGGAAAATTCGCTTTGATGAGATGATCAAAGCGTTTGGGTTTATGAGACTTATGGAGAAGCTGCGTTTACAAGAAAGTGAGTGGGAGCTCAGAGCATTTCTCATATTATATGTAGATGACATACTCTTGATGGGAAATGATATAGAACTTTTGGACAGCATAAAGGCCTACTTGAATAAGTGTTTTTCAATGAAGGACCTTGGAGAAGCTGCTTACATATTAGGCATCAAGATCTATAGGGATAGATCGAGGCGCCTCATAGGTCTTTCACAAAGCACATACCTTCATAAGATTTTGAAGAAGTTCAAAATGGATCAGTCCAAGAAAGGGTTCTTGCTTAGATTGCAAGGTGTGAGATTGAGCTCGGCTCAATGCCCGACAACGGCAAAAGATAAAGAAGAGATGAGTGTCATCCCCTATGCTTCAGCCATAGGATCTATTATGTATGCCATGTTGTGTACCAGACCTGATGTAAACCTTGCCGTAAGTTTGGTAGGAAGGTACCAAAGTAATCCCAGCAAAGAACACTGGACAACGGTCAAGAATATCCTGAAGTACCTGAAAAGGACAAAGGACATGTTTCTCGTTTATGGAGGTGAAGAAGAGCTCGTCGTAAAGGGTTATGTCGACGCTAGCTTTGACATAGATCTGGATGACTCTAAGTCACAAACCGGATACGTGTATATGTTGAATGGTGGAGCGAGAAGCTGGTGCGGCCGCAAGCGAGCGTCGTGGCAGGATCTACATGTGAAGCGGAGTACATGGCAGCCTCGGAGGCAGTGCATGAAGCAATTTGGGTGAAGGAGTTCATCACCGACCTAGGAGTCATACCCAATGCGTCGGGGCCGATCAAACTTTTCTGTGATAACACTGGAGCTATTGTCCTTGCCAAGGAGCCCAGGTTTCACAAGAAGACCAGGCACATCAAGCGTCATTTCAACTCCATCCGTGGAAATGTTCAAGATGGAGACATAGATATTTGCAAAGTACATATGGATCTGAATGTCGCAGATCCGTTGACTAAACCTCTTTCGCGAGAAAAACAAGATCAACACCAGAACTCTATGGGTGTTCGATTCATCACAATGTAACTAGATTATTGACTCTAGTGCAAGTGGGAGACTGTTGGAAATATGCCCTAGAGGCAATAATAAAATATTATTATTATATTTCCTTGTTCATGATAATTGTCTTTATTCATGCTATAACTGTATTATCAGGAAATCGTAATACACGTGTGAATACATAGACCATAATATGTCCCTAGTAAGCCTCTAGTTGACTAGCTCGTTGATCAACAGATAGTCATGGTTTCCTGACTATGGACATTAGATATCGTTGATAACGGGATCACACCATTAGGAGAATGATGTGATGGACAAGACTCAATCCTAAGCATAGCACAAGATCGTGTAGTTCGTTTTGCTAGAGCTTTTCCAATGTCAAGTATCTTTTCCTTAGACCATGAGATCGTGTAACTCCCGGATAACGTAAGAGTGCTTTGGGTGTACCAAACGCCACAACGAATCGGGTGACTATAAAGGTGCACTGCGGTATCTCGAAAGTGTCATTGGGTTGACACGGATCGAGATTGGGATTTGTCACTCCGTATGACGGAGAGGTATCTCTGGGCCCACTCGGTAATGCATCATCATAATGAGCTCAAAGTGACCAAGTGTTTGGTCACGGGATCATGCATTACGGTACGAGTAAAGTGACTTGCCGATAACAAGACTGAACGAGGTATTGGGATACCAACGATCGAGTCTCGGGCAAGTAACGTACCGACTGACAAAGGGAATTGTATACGAGGTTGATTGAATCCTCGACATCGTGGTTCATCCAATGAAATCATCGTGGAACATGTGGGAGCCAACATGGGTATCCAGATCCCGCTGTTGGTTACTGGCGAGAGAGCTGTCTCGGTCATGTCTGCATGATTCCCGAACCCGTAGGGTCTACACACTTAAGGTTCGGTGACGCTAGGGTTATTAGGAAGACTTGTATGTGATTACCGAATGTTGTTCGGAGTCCCATATGAGATCCCGGATGTCACGAGGAGTTCCAAAATAGTCCGGAGGTGAAGATTTATATATAGGAAGTGTTGTTTCGGCCATCGGGAAAGTTTCGGGGTCACCCGGTATTGTACCGGGACCACCGGAATGGTCCCGGGGGTCCACCAGGTGGGGCCACCTATCCCGGAGGGCCCCGTGGGCTGAGGTGGGAGGGAAACCAGCCCCTAGTGGGCTGGTGCGCCCCCTTGGGCCCCCCTGCACCTAGGGTTGCAAACCCTAGGGTGGGGGCGCACCACTTGCCTTGGGGGGCACTCCACCCCTCCTAGCCGTCGCCCCCTTGGGAGATTCCCATCTCCAGGGCCAGCGCCCCCCTGGGGGCCTATATAAAGGAGGGGGGAGGGAGGGCAGCTGCACCCTGAGTCTTGGCACCTCCCTCCCCCTGCTACACCTCTTCCTCCTCCCGCGGTTGCTTGGCGAAGCCCTGCCGGAGTTCTGCATCTCCACCACCACCACGCCGTCGTGCTGCTGCTGGAGCCTTCTTCCTCAACCTCTCCTTTCCCCTTGCTGGATCAAGAAGGAGGAGACGTCATCCACTCCGTACGTGTGTTGAACGCGGAGGTGCTGTCCGCTCAAAGACTTGGTCATCGGTGATTTGGATCACGGCGAGTACGACTCCATCATCCCCGTTCTCTTGAACGCTTCCGCTCGCGATCTACAAGGGTATGTAGATGCACTCCTATCACTCGTTACTTAGATGAACTCATAGATGGATCTTGGTGAAACCGTAGGAAAATTTTTAATTTTCTGCAACATTCTCCAACAGTGGTATCAGAGTTAGGTCTAAGCATAGTTCTCTATTGCACGAGTAGAACACAAATTTGTTGTGGCGTAGATGTTGTCAACTTTCTTGGTGAAACCGTAGGAAAATTTTTAATTTTCTACAACGTTCTCCAACACGTTATTCAAATTGAGATTACATCAAATATGCAAGTCCCATGTCACTGCCAGCATGCACCATGGCACATGGGGGCTAATGCAAGGTCATTTTTTGCTCACCTTATTGAAGACCCGACTCATCACATTATAATGAGCCGGCCCTTGGGGGCTACCAATTTCTCATGTCAACAATTCAAGGTACACAAGTCGTATTCCATTATATTGAAGGGTCCACTGCTCAGTTGGTAAAGCACAAAGCTCTTAACCTTGTGGACGTGCGTGGGTTCAAGCCCCATAATGGCGGTTACATCATATGATGTTCTTTTCAGAGAAGTATATATAAAGTTCTAGCTCAATATTATCTTACTGAGCCGGCCCTTGGGGGCTACACGTTGTTGTTCAAGTCTACATGATCATATTTATAAAGTCCCTGCTCATTATTGCATAATGACCCGACCCTTGGGGGCTACACTGGTTGAAGTTTTTATTAGTATAAGGCAATTACAAGTCCCAGGTTGCTGCAAGCATGACAACCCGGCACTTGGGGGCTACATATATGGAGTATTCAATTTTTACTAGTGACTAAGATGAACAACATGGATTTCTTCAAAGTGGCAGTATTTATATTGAAACAAGTCTCAAATCATCACTTTGTTTTGCTCAAGACGTTGGGGCTATAGGTAATATGGATATAAGGGACAAAATCTTCAAATTCTCAGTTTTGAGTAAACCAGATTGACCCGGCATATAAGTAACAATTATGACCCGGTGCCATCAATATTTACAAACTAGCAGTTTTTGGCAATGATAAACCGGCAAGTTCTATATCTTCAAGCCGGCTGAATATTAGATGAGTATTTCAAGACCAATATTTTTTAAGCCGGTGCTTTGGAAGCCGACTCAAGTGGATTATTTATTAAAATATTTCTCTACAAGAGACCAATGTCAGCAAATTGACTATGAAGATGGTCTATTGACCCGGATTTACTAGAAGGAGGAAATGACAAGGACTTAAGGATGAGCAGGTGCCGGTTTACAAGAATATTTAACCCGGAGCACAACCTATCAAATTTGTTCTTGTGTTTATGTTGAGGATCAGTTTAACATGGATAAATCCAAATTAAACTCAGGGCTAATGTCGGGGATATACCCCGCGGTGTAACCCGGCCGAATGTATGACCCGGATGGATCTTGGCGACTCATAGGTGACCCGCCCGAAACTTGGCGATTCACGGGTAACCCGCCCGATCTTGGCAACTCATTAGTAACCCGGCAGGCGGGTCAAATGGACGACAAGGCCCAAGACGACTGGCTCATGTTATGATAGGCCAGCTTAAGAGGAAAGGCATAAGGAATATTCTCCTATAAAGGAAGCAAGACTAGGACTCCACTTGTAATAGAGTAATCCTAATCCTACTAGGACTAGTCATGTAAACCGCCCCTTCAACATATATAAGGAGGGGCAGGGCACCCCAAGAGGGACAAGAAACAATCTAGAAGGCTAGACACAACTAGAGGAGAGCCGGTTTATGCGGCGACTCCCTCATGAGCATAATGAGACCTAGCCACAAACAACATGTAGGGCTATTACCGGATGATGTTTCCCGGGGCCCGAAGCTATCTAAATCCTTGTCTTATGTTGCGTATCTCGATTCTGCTCAACCCCTCTCAAGCTACCACATAGATGCGTTAGCCTCGCGACTAAGTCCTCACCCTAGGACATCTGTCGTGATATTCCATGACAACACTGAGACCGAAAGGTCGAGCGTGAATCATATAGTAGATATGATCAACATAGTGATGTTCACCATTGAAAACTACTCCATCTCACGTGATGATCGGACATGGTTTAGTTGATATGGATCACGTGATCACTTAGATGATTAGAGGGATGTCTATCTAAGTGGGATTTCTTTAGTAATATGATTAATTGAACTTTAATTTATCATGAACTTAGTACCTGATAGTATTTTGCATGTCTATGTTGTTGTAGATAGATGGCCCATGTTGTTGTTCCGTTGAATTTTAATGCGTTCCTAGAGAAAGCTAAGTTGAAAGATGATGGTAGCAACTACATAGAAGAATTACGTCCTGGAAGCACCGCTAGGTGCCAAACCCGCTGGAGGAGCAACGCCAGATGTTATGAACGTCTGGCAGAGCAAAGCTGATGACTACTCGATAGTTCAGTGTGCCATGCTTTGCGGCTTAGAACCGGGACTTCAGCGACGTTTTGAAGGTCATGGAGCATATGAGATGTTCCAGGAGTTGAAGTTAATATTTCAAGCAAATGCCCGGATTGAGAGATATGAAGTCTCCAATAAGTTCTACAGCTGCAAGATGGAGGAGAATAGTTCATCGGTGAGCATATACTCAAAATGTCAGGTATAACAATCACTTGATTCAAGCGGGAGTTAATCTTCACGATGATAGTGTCATTGATGAATTCTTCAATCACTGCCACCAAGCTACAAGAGCTTCGCGATGAACTATAACATGCAAGGGATGGATAAGACAATTCCCGAGCTCTTCGCAATGCTAAAGGCTGCGAAGGTAGAAATCAAGAAGGAGCATCAAGTGTTGATGGTCAACAAGACCACCAGTTTCAAGAAAAAGGGTAAACGGAAGAAGGGGAACTTCAAGAAGAACGGCAAGCAAGTTGCTGCTCAAGTGAAGAAACCCAAGTCTGGACCTAAGCCTGAGACTGAGTGCTTCTACTGCAAAGGGACTGGTCACTGGAAGCGGAACTGCCCCAAGTATTTTGCGGATAAGAAGGATGGCAAGGTGAACAAAGGTATATGTGATATACATGTTATTGATGTGTACCTTGCTAATGCTCGCAGTAGCACCTGGGTATTTGATATCGGTTCTGTTGCTAATATTTGCAACTCGAAACAGGGACTACAGATTAAGCGAAGATTGGCTAAGGACAAGGTGACGATGCGCGTGGGAAATGGTTCCAAAGTCGAGGTGATCATAGTCGGCACGCTACCTCTACATCTACCTTCAGGATTAGTTTTAGACCTGAATAATTGTTATTTGGTGCCAGCGTTAAGCATGAACATTATATCTGGATCTTGTTTGATGCGAGATGGTTATTCATTTAAATCAGAGTATAATGGTTGTTCTATTTATATGAGTAATATCTTTTATGGTCATGCACCCTTGAAGAGTGGTCTATTTTTATTGAATCTCGATAGTAGAGATACACATATTCATAATATTGATACCAAAGATGCAGAGTTGATAATGATAGTGCAACTTATTTATGGCACTGCCGTTTGGGTCATATTGGTGTAAAGCGCATGAAGAAACTCCATTCTGATGGACTTTTGGAATCACTTGATTATGAATCACTTGGTACTTGCGAACCATGCCTCATGGGCAAGATGACTAAAACTCCGTTCTTCGTAACAATGGAGCGAGCAACAGATCTGTTGGAAATCATACATACTGATGTATGTGGTCCAATGAATATTGAGGCTCGTGGCGGGTATCGTTATTTTCTCACCTTCACAAATGATTTGAGCAGATATGGGTATATCTACTTGATGAAACATAAGTCTGAAACATTTGAAAAGTTCAAAGAATTTCATAGTGAAGTGGAAAATCATTGTAACAAGAAAATAAAGTTTCTACGATCTGATCGTGGAGGAGAATATTTGAGTTACGAGTTTGGTCTTCATTTGAAACAATGCGGAATAGTTTCGCAACTCACGCCACCCGGAACACCATAGTGTAATGGTGTGTCCGAACATCATAATCGTACTTTACTAGATGTGGTGCGCTCTATGATGTCTCTTACTGATTTACCGCTATTGTTTTGGGGTTATGCTTTAGAGATGGCTGCATTCACGTTAAATAGGGCATCATCTAAATCTGTTGAGATGACACCTTATAAACTATGGTTTGGCAAGAATCCTAAGTTGTCGTTTCTTAAAGTTTGGGGCTGTGATGCTTATGTGAAAAAGCTTCAACCTGATAAGCTCCAACCCAAATCAGAGAAATGTGTCTTCATAGGATACCCAAAGGATACTGTTGGGTACACCTTCTATCACAGATCCGAAGGCAAGACATTCGTTGCTAAGAATGTATCCTTTCTAGAGAAGGAGTTTCTCTCGAAAGAAGTGAGTGGGAGGAAAGTAGAACTTGATGAGTTAATTGTACCAGCTCCCTTATTGGAAAGTAGTTCATCACAGAAATCTGTTCATGTGACTCCTACACCAATTAGTGAGGAAGCTAATGATGATGATCATGTAACTTCATATCAAGTTACTACCGAACCTCGTAGGTCAACCAGAGTAAGGTCCGCACCAGAGTGGTACGGTAATCCTGTTCTGGAGGTCATGTTACTTGACCATGACGAACCTACGAACTATGAGGAAGCGATGACGAGACTAGATTCCGCAAAATGGCTTGAGGCCATGAAATCTGAGATGGGATCCATGTATGAGAACAAAGTGTGGACTTTGGTTGACTTGCCCGATGATCGGCAAGCCATCGAGAATAAATGGATCTTCAAGAAGAAGACTGATGCTCACGGTAATGTCACTGTCTACAAAGCTTGACTTGTTGCGAAAGGTTTTTGACAAGTTCAAGGAGTTGACTACGATGAGACATTCTCACCCGTAGCGATGCTTAAGTCCGTCTGAATCATGTTAGCAATTGCTGCATTTTATGATCATGAAATTTGTTAAATGGATGTAAAGACTGCATTCCTGAATGGATTTCTGGAAGAAGAGTTGTATATGATGCAACCTGAAGGTTTATCAATCCAAAGGATGCTAACAAAGTGTGAAAGCTCCAGGATCCATTTATGGACTGGTGCAAGCATCTCGGAGTTGGAATAAACGTTTTGATAGTGTGATCAAAGCATATGGTTTTATACAGACTTTTGGAGAAGTCTCTATTTACAAGAAAGTGAGTGGGAGCTCTGTAGCATTTCTAATATTATATGTGGATGACATATTGTTGATTGGAAATGATATAGAATTTCTAGATAGCATAAAAGGATACTTGAACAAGAGTTTTTCAATGAATGACCTTGGTGAAGCTGCTTATATATTGGGCATCAAGATCTATAGAGATAGATCAAGACACTTAATTGGACTTTCACAAAGCACATACCTTGATAAAGTTTTGAAACGGTTCAAAATGGATCAAGCAAAGAAAGGGTTCTTGCTTGTGTTACAAGGTGTGAAGTTGAGTCAGACTCAATGCCCAACCACTGCAGAAGATAGAGAGAAAATGAAAGGTGTTCCCTATGCTTCAGCCATAGGCTCTATCATGTATGCAATGTTGTGTACCATACCTGATGTGTGCCTTGCTATCAGTTTAGCAGGGAGGTACCAAAGTAATCCAGGAGCGGACACTGGACAGCGATCAATAACATCCTGAAATACCTGAAAAGGACTAAGGATATGTTTCTCGTTTATGGAGGTGACAAAGAGCTCATCGTAAATGGTTACGTCGATGCAGGATTTGACACTGATCCGGATGACTCAAAGTCACAAACCGGATACGTGTTTATATTGAACAGTGGAGCTGTTAGTTGGTGCAGTTCTAAGCAAAGCGTCATGGCGGGATCTACGTGTGAAGCGGAGTACATAACTGCTTCAGAAGCAGCAAATGAAGGAGTCTGGATGAAGGAGTTCATATCCGATCTAGGTGTCATACCTAGTGCATCGGGTCCAATGAAAATCTTTTGTGACAATACTGGTGCAATTGCCTTGGCAAAGGAATCAAGATTTCACAAGAGAACCAAGCACATCAAAAGACGCTTCAATTCCATCCGCGGTCAAGTCAAGGAGGGAGACATAGAGATTTGCAAGATACATACGGATCTGAATGTTGCAGACCCATTGACTAAGCCTCTCTCACAAGCAAAACATAATCAGCACCAAGACTCCATGGGTGTTAGAATCATTACTGTGTAATCTAGATTTTTGACTCTAGTGCAAGTGGGAGACTGAAGAAAATATGCCCTAGAGGCAATAATAAAGTTGTTATTTATATTTCCTTATATCATGACAAATGTTTATTATTCATGCTAGAATTGTATTAATCAGAAACTTCGTACATTTGTGAATACATAGTCAAACAGAGTGTCACTAGTATGCCTCTACTTGACTAGCTCGTTGAATCAAAGATGGTTAAGTTTCCTAGACATAGACATGAGTTGTCATTTGATTAGCGGGATCACATCATTAGAGAATGATGTGATTGACTTGACCCATTCCATTAGCTTAGCACTTGATCGTTTAGTATATTGTTATTGCTTTCTTCATGACTTATACATGTTCTTATGACTATGAGATTATGCAACTCCCGGATACCGGAGGAACACTTTGTGTGCTACCAAACATCACAACGTAACTGGGTGATTATAAAGGTTCTCTACAGGTGTCTCCGATGGTACTTGTTGAGTTGGCATAGATCGAGATTAGGATTTGTCACTCCCATTGTCGGAGAGGTATCTCTGGGCCCTCTCGGTAATGCACATCACTATAAGCCTTGCAAGCAATGTGATTAATGAGTTAGTTGCGGGATGATGCATTACGGAATGAGTAAAGAGACTTGCCAGTAACGAGATTGAACTAGGTATTGAGAAACCGACGATCGAATCTCGGGCAAGTAACATATCGATGACAAAGGGAACACCGTATGTTGTTATGCAGTTTGACCAATAAAGATCTTCGTAGAATATGTCGGAGCCAATATGAACATTCAGGTTCCGCTATTGGTTATTGACCGGAGACGTGTCTCGGTCATGTCCATAGTTCTCGAACCTGTAGGGTCCGCACGCTTAACGTTCGGTGACGATCGGTATTATGAGTTTATGTGTTTTGATGTACCGAAGATAGTTCGGAGTCCTGGATATGATCACGGACATGACGAGGAGTCTCGAAATGGTCGAGACATAAAGATTGATATATTGGATGACTATATTCGGACACCGGATGAGTTTCGGGGGTCACCGGATAATTATCAGAGTGCTAGGGGGTTATCGGAACCCCTGGGGGACTATTGGGCCTACATGGGCCATAGGGAAGAGGGGAGGCAGCCCACAAGGGGCAGCTGCGCCTCCCTATAGGGAGTCTGAATTGGACTAGGGAGGGGGGCACGCGCCCCTTTCCTTCTCCTCTCCTTCTCCTTCCTTCCCCCTTCCTCCTCCTAGTTGGACTAGGAAAGGGGAGTCCTACTCCTACTAGGAGGAGGAGGACTCCCCCTCCTTGGTGCGGCCCAAGGCCGGCTGGCCTCCCCCTTGCTCCTTTATATACGGCGACAGGGGGCACCCTAGGACACACAAGTTGATGATTGATCTCTTAGCCGTGTGCGGTGCCCCCCTCCACCATAATCCACCTCGGTCATATCGTCGTAGTGCTTAGGCGAAGCCCTGTGCTGGTAGCTTCATCATCACCGTCATCACGCCGTCGTGCTGACGAAGCTCTCCCTCGACACTCTGCTAGATCGTGAGATCGTGGGACGTCACCGAGCCAAACGTGTGCAGATCGCGGAGGTGTAGTACTTCCGGTGCTAGGATCGGTAGATCATGAAGACGTACGACTACATCAACCGTGTTGTCATAATGCTTCCGCTTACGGTCTACGAGGGTACATAGACAACACTCTCCCCTCTTGTTGCTATGCATCACCATGATCTTGCGTGTGCGTAGGATTTTTTTGAAATTACTATGTTTCCCAACAATGCATAGCAACGAGACGGGAAGAGTGTGTCCACATACCCTCGTAGACCGAAAGCGGAAGCTTTATGTTAACGCGGTTGATGTAGTCGAACGTCTTCACGATCCAACCGATCCAAGTACCAAACGTACGGCACCTCCGTGTTCAGCACACGTTCAGCTCGTTGATGTCCCTCGAACTCTTGATCCAGTAGATGTCCGAGGGAGAGTTCCATTAGCACGACGGTGTGGCGATGGTGTTGGTGATGTGATCCGCGCAGGGCTTCGCCTAAGCACTACGACGCTATGAGCGGAGGAGTAAACTATGGAGGGGGGCACCGCACAGGGCTAAGAAACAATTGTTGTGTTATGGGGTACCCCCTGCCCCCGTATATAAAGGAGAGGAGGCCGGCCACAAGGGGCACACCAGGGAGAGGGGAGTCCTACTAGGACTCCAGTCATAGTAGGATTCGGCCCCCTCCCCTTTTCCTTCTTCTGGAGGGGGAAAGGGGGAAAGGAGAGGGAGTAGGAGAACGAAAGGGGGGCGCCGCACCCTTCCCTAATCCAATTCAGCCTCCTCCCTTGTGGGGGGCGTGCCAGCCCCTTGTGGGCTGGTTAGCCTCCCTCCTATGGCCCATATGGCCCATATCTTTCCCCGGGGGGTTCCGGTAACCTCTCTCGTACTTCGGTATGCACCCGATACACTCCGGAACCCTTCCGGTGTCCGAATACTACCTTCTAATATATCAATCTTTACCTCTCTACCATTTTGAGACTCCTCGTCATGTCCGTAATCTCATCCGGGACTCTGAACAAACTTCGGTCACTAAAACATATAACTCATAATACAAATCGTCATCGAACGTTAGGCGTGCGGACCCTAAGGGTTTGAGAACTATGTAGACATGACCGAGACACATCTCCGATCAATAACCAATAGCGGAACCTAGATGCTCATATTGGCTCCTACATATTCTATGAAGATCTTTATCGGTCAAACCGCATAACAACATACGTCATTCCCTTTGTCATCGGTATGTTACTTGCCCGAGATCCGATCATCGGTATCCTTATACCTAGTTCAATCTCGTTATCGGAAAGTCTCTTTACTCGTTCCGTATTGCATCATCCCGTAACTAACTCATTAGTCACATTGCTTGCAAGGCTTATAGTGATGTGCATTACCGAGAGGGCCCAGAGATACCTCTCCGATACTCGGAGTGACAAATCCTAATCTTGATCTATGCCAACCCAACAAACACCTTCGGAGACACTTGTAGAGCTTCTTTATAATCACCCAGTTACGTTGTGACGTTTGATAGCACACAAAGTGTTCCTCCGGTATTCGGGAGTTGCATAATCTCATAGTCAGAGGAATATGTATGTCATGAAGAAAGCAATAGCAACAAAACTTAACGATCATTATGCTAAGCTAACGGATGGGTCTTGTCCATCACATCATTCTCTAATGATGTGATCCCGTTCATCAAATGACAACACATGTCTATGGTTAGGAAACATAACCATCTTTGATTAACGAGCTAGTCAAGTAGAGGCATACTAGGGACACTCTATTTTGTCTATGTATTCACACATGTACTAAGTTTCCGGTTAATATAATTCTAGCATGAATAATAAACATTTGTCATGATATAAGGAAATATAAATAACAACTTTATTATTGCCTCTAGAGCATATTTCCTTCAAGTATGTATGTTGTGATTCCCTTAGTGGTGTCATGTGAATGTCGACTACATGACACTTCACCATATTTGGGCCTAAGGGAATGCATTGTGGAGTAGCAATTAGATGTTGGGTTGCGAGAGTGACAGAAGCTTAAACCCCAGTTTATGCGCTATTCCATAAGAGACCGATTGGATCCAAAAGTTTAATGCTATGGTTAGAATTTATTCTTAATACTTTTGTCGTAGTTGCGGATGCTTGTGGGAAGGTTAATCATAAGTAGGAGTTTTGTTCAAGTAAGAACAGCACCTAAGCGCCGGTCCACCCACATATCAAATTATCAAAGTAGCGAACACGAATTAAACCAACATGATGAAAGTGACTAGATGAAATTCCCGTGTACCCTCAAGAACGCTTTGCTTATCATAAGAGACTGTTTTGGCCTGTCCTTTGCCTCAGAAGGATTGGGCTACCTCGCTGCACTTTTGTTACTACTATCATTACTTGCTCGTTACAATTTATCTTGCTATCAAACTACTCCCCTACTTACAATTTCAGCACTTGCAGACATTATCTTACTGAAAACTACTTGTCATTTCCTTCTGCTCCTCGTTGGGTTCGACACTCTTACTTATCAAAAAAATCTACAATTGATCCCCTATACTTGTGGGTCATCACATAGCGATAGGGGAGGACCGGTGCCTGGGTCAAATCTGGGAAGGGAGCCGCTGTTTCTCGAGAAGGCGAAGGAGCCAAGGGAGCGCTCAGCAAGCAGTGAAGGTGGAACTACGATGGCAATGGCGGCCACCGAGCTCGGTGAATATCAAGGCTGTGTGGGAAGTGGGGGCTCCCACGTCCCATCAATCCCCACGCGGCAACCGAGGCCTGATGTCTACTACACAACCTTCTTCTTGTAGACGTTGTTGGGCCTCCAAGTGCAGAGGTTTGTAGGACAGTAGCAAATTTCCCTCAAGCGGATGACCTAAGGTTTATCAATCCTTGGGAGGCGTAGGATGAAGATGGTCTCTCTCAAGCAACCCTGCAACCAAATAACAAAGAGTCTCTTGTGTCCCCAACACACCCAATACAATGGTAAATTGTATAGGCGCACTAGTTCGGCGAAGAGATGGTGATACAAGTGCAATATGGATGGTAGATATAGGTTTTTGTAATCTGAAAATATAAAAACAGCAAGGTAACTAATGATAAAAGTGAGCGTAAACGGTATTGCAATGGTAGGAAACAAGGCATAGGGTTCATACTTTTACTAGTGCAAGTTCTCTCAACAATAATAACATAGATGGATCATATAACAATCCCTCAACATGCAACAAAGAGTCACTCCAAAGCCACTAATAGTGGAGAACAAACGAAGAGATTATGGTAGGGTACGAAACCACCTCAAAGTTATTCTTTTGGATCAATCTATTCAAGAGCTCGTACTAGAATAACACCTTAAGACACAAATCAACCAAAACCCTAATGTCACCTAGATACTCCATTGTCACCTCAAGTATCCGTGGGCATGATTATACGATATGCATCACAAAATCTCAGATTCATCTACTCAACCAACACAAAGTACTTCAAAGAGTGCCCCAAAGTTTCTACCGGAGAGTCAAGACGAAAACGTGTGCCAACCCCTATGCATAGGTTCATGGGCGGAACCCGCAAGTTGATCACCAAAACATACATCAAGTGGATCACATGATATCCCATTGTCACCACGGATACGCACGGCAAGACATACATCAAGTGTTCTCAAATCATTAAAGACTCAATCCGATAAGATAACTTCAAGAGGAAAACTCAATTCATCACAAGAGAGTAGAGGGGGAGAAACATCATAATATCCAACTATAATAGCAAAGCTCGCGATACATCAAGATCGTGCCATAGAGAGAACACGAGAGAGAGAGAGATCAAACACATAGCTACTGGTACATACCCTCAGCTCCGAGGGTGAACTACTCCTTTCTCGTCATGGAGAGCACCGGGATGATGAAGATGGCCACCGGTGATGGGTTCCCCCTCTGGCAGGGTGCCGGCAGGCTCCCGAGAGGTTTTTGGTGGCTATAGAGGCTTGCGGCGGTGGAACTCCCGATCTATCTTGTCTTTTGATGGTTTTAGGGTATATGGGAATATATAGGCGAAAGAAGTCGGTCGGGGGAGCCTCGAGGGGCCCATGAGGGTGGAGGGCGCGCCCAGGGGGTGGGCGCGCCCCCCTATCTCGTGGCTTCCTCGACGCTTCCCTGGCTTGCACTCCAAGTTCCCGGGATTGCTTCCATTCCAAAAATAACTTTTCCGAAGGTTTCATTCCGTTTGGACTCCGTTTGATATTCCTTTCTTCGAAACACTGAAATAGGCAAGAAAACAACAATATGGGTTGGGCCTCCTGTTAATAGGTTAGTCCCAAAAATAATATAAAAGTGTATTATAAAGCCCATAAACATTTAAAACTAATAATAAAATAGCATGAATGCTTCATAAACTATATATACGTTGGAGACGTATCAGCATCCCCAAGCTTAATTCCTGCTCGTCCTCGGTAGGTAAATGATAAAAGAAAGAATTTATGAAGTGCGAATGCTAGCAGGTGCACAAGTTTGATCAATGATAATTTCAATCACCTTTTCTAGCATGATTATATGTCATAACAGTAGTTCATCTCATAAAACTTCTCACGAACAAGTAACAAGCAATTCACATGTTGAAAGCATCGACCATAAACTAGCAAACTTCATTCTTAGTCATCAAACAATTACAATTCATCTTATTTTCAGGAAGGGTCTATGTCAGAGCTTTGATTTGGCAAACTCCACATACTCAACTATCATATAGTCTTCTACAATTGCTAACACTCACGCAATACTAATGGTTATGGAGTTTTAATCGGACACTGAGAAAGATAGGGGCTTATAGTGTTGCCTCCCAACGTATTCACCTTTGGGTGATGTCAACAATAATAGTTCATGCTAACTTACATCCAATTGGATATATATATATATATATATATATATCAGGATCTTTCCAACACGAGGTGCTTGCCAAAGGATAAAATGAAAAAGGGAAAGGTGAAGATCACCTTGACTCTTGCATAAAGTAAAAGACATAAAGTAAAAGATAGGCCCTTCGCAGAGGGAAGCAGAGGTTGTCATGCGCTTTTATGGTTGGATGCACAAAATCTTAATGCAAAAGAACGTCACATTATATTGCCACTTGCATA
This sequence comes from Aegilops speltoides, assembly GCA_021437245.1. Classification (NCBI taxonomy): domain Eukaryota; kingdom Viridiplantae; phylum Streptophyta; class Magnoliopsida; order Poales; family Poaceae; genus Aegilops; species Aegilops speltoides. The sequence continues at coordinate 404,371,855 of CM038146.1, read as the reverse complement.
TGGACCTTTATTATGCAGTCCGTCGCTTTTATTGCTTCCATAACAAGATCGTATAAAGCTTATTTTCTTCACACTAATAGATCATACATATTTAGAGAGCAATTTTTATTGCTTGCACTGATGACAACTTACTTGAAGGACCTTACTCAATCCATAGGTAGGTATAGTGGACTCTCATGGCATATTTGGGTTTAAGGTATTTGGAAGCACAAGTAGTATCTCTACTTGGTGCAAGGAATTTTCGCTAGCATGAGGGGAAAAGGCAAGCTCAACATGTTTGAATGATCCATGACAATATACATTAACTGAGATGTGAGAAAACATAACCCATTACGTTGTCTTCCTAGTACAACATCAACTCTTTAGCATGTCATACTTAATGAGTGCTCACAATTATAAAAGATGTCTAAGATAGTATATTTATATGTGAAATCTCTCTTCCTTCAATATTCTTTCATGAATTGTTCAAATGACCAATACAATGCTTGCTAACCTTCAATAAATTTACAACCTCTACTTCTTAGATGTGAAGTCATTACTCCCCATGGGAGAAGCAAATGAGACATATATAATTTCAGATTTATGACAATCAACTCATTCAACAATTTACTCATAGGATATAAGTGAGGCACACGAGTAAATGACAAACTACTCCAACAAGATATAAGTGAAGATCAATGAGTAGCTAAATAATTATGTAACTATGCGAAGACTCTCTCTCATTTAAGAATTTCAGATCTTGGTACTCCAATAAAACAGCAAGCAAAAAAAAATGACATTGCAAGGATAGCACAACTCATGTGAAGAAGCAAAAACTTAGGCTCAACCGATACTAACCGATAGTTGTTAAAGAAGAAAGGTGGGATGCCTACCGGGGCATCCCCAAGCTTAGATGCTTGATACTTATTGAAATATTATTTTGGGGTGCCTTGGGCATCCCCAAGCTTGAAATTTTGTGTCTCCTTAATTCCTCTCATATCATGGTTTCTCTTTTTATCAAAAGCTTCATCCACAACAAACTCAACAAGAACTCATGAGATAGGTTAGTATAAACCAATGCAAAACCTTATCATTTTCTACTATAACAAATCACTAAAATTATTACTCCATATTGCATACTAAATGCCTCTGCATATTTAATACTCCTATCCTCAAATAGAATCATTAAACAAACAAACATATGCAAACAATGCAAACATAACAGCAATCTGCCAAAACAGTACAGTCTGTAAAGAATGCAAGATTCATCATACTTCCCTAACTCCAAAAATTATGAGAGAAAATTCCCACTGTATTCAATTTATAAGATCTTATTATGCAAAAGGTTTCAACAATATACCATTCTCTGACTTTTCTAGGGAATTTTTTGCAACAGCGGTAAACTTTCTGTTTTCAAACAGCAACATGTATACTAGCAAAATAAGCATGGTAAAGGCTATCCTTGACATTTTTATTAAAAATATAGATGAAAAATATTATTCTAAATAACAGCAAGCAAAAACTAACAAAAGAAAATGATGCTCCAAGAAAAACACATATCATGTGGTGAATAAAAATATAGCTCCAAGTGAAGTTACCGATGAACGAGGACAAAAGAGGGGATGCCATCCGGGGCATCCCCAAGCTTAGGCTCTTGGTTGTCCTTGAATATTACCTTGGGGTTCCTTGGGCATCCCCAAGCTTAGGCGCTTTCCACTCCTTATTCCATAGTCCATCGAATCTTTACCCAAAACTTGAAAACTTCACAACACAAAACTCAATAGAAAACTCGTAAGCTCTGTTAGTATAAGAAAATAAAACCACCACTTAGTTACTGTAATTAACTTATTCTAAATTCATATTGGTGTAATACCTACTGTATTCCAACTTATCTCTGGTTCATACCCTCCGATACTACTCATAGATTCATCAAAATAAGCAAACAACACATAGAAAACAGAATCTGTCAAAAACAGAACAGTATGTAGTAATTTTGTATCAAACGTATATTTCGAGAAATCCAAAAATCCTACGAAATTAGCAAGTCGTAAAATATTTATGTACCAATCCATAGCAAAATGAATCAGAACAAAATCACGTTTATGTGAATTAACAAAACTAATTTACTGGGTGCAAAAGTTTCTAATTTTCAGCAGGATCAACACAACTATCACCGTAAGCTATCCTAAAGGTCTTACTTGGCACTTTATTGAAACAAAAGCTATAAAACATGATTACTACAGTAGCATAATAATGTGTACACACAAAAACATTAAGGATAAATATTGGGTTGTCTCCCAACAAGCGCTTTTCTTTAATGCCTTTCTAGCTAGGCATGATGATGACAATGATGCTCACATAAAAGATAAGAATTGATACATAACGGGAGCATCATGAAGCATATGACTAGCACATTTAAGTATAACCCACTTCCTATGCATAGGGATTTTGTGAGCAAACAACTTATGGGAACAATAATCGACTAGCATAGGAAGGTAAAACAAGCATAGCTTCAAGATTTTAAGCACATAGAGAGGAAACTTGATATTATTGCAATTCCTACAAGCATATGATCCCCCCTCATAATAATTTTCAGTAGCATCATGAATGAATTCAACAATATAACCAGCACCTAAAGTATTCTTTTCATGATCTACAAGCATAGAAAATTTACTACTCTCCACATAAGCAAATTTCTTCTCATGAATAGTAGTGGGAGCAAACTCAACAAAATAATTATCATGTGAGGCATAATCCAATTGAAAACTAAAATCATGATGACAAGTTTCATGGTTATCATTATTCCTAATAGCATACAAGTCATCACAATAATCATCATAGATAGCAACATTGTTCTCATAATCAATTGGAACCTCTTCCAAAATAGTGGAATCATCACTAAATAAAGTTGACACTCTTCCAAACCAGCTTTCATCAATATAATCATCATAAATAGGAGGCATGCTATCATCATAATAAATTTGCTCATCAAAACTTGGGGGACAAAAAATATCATCTTCATCAAACATAGCTTCCCCAAGCTTGTGGCTTTGCAGATCATTAGCATCATGGATAGTCAAGGAATTCATACTAACAACATTGCAATCATGCTCATCATACAAAGATCTAGTACCAAACATTTTAATACATTCTTCTTCTAGCGCTTGAGCACAATTTTCCTTTCCATCATATTCACGAAAGATATTAAATAGATGAACCGTATGAGACAAGCTTAACTCCACTTTTTTTTGTAGTTTTCTTTTATAGACTAAACTAGTGATAAAACAAGAAACAAAAAGATTCGATTGCAAGATATAAAGATATACCTTCAAGCACTCACCTCCCCGGCAACGGCGCCAGAAAAGAGCTTAGTTGACGGGGCGTGAGTGCCGCTTACCTAGCCTCCTCGGCAACGGCGCCAGAAAAGAGCTTGATGTCTACTACACAACCTTCTTCTTGTAGACGTTGTTGGGCCTCCAAGTGCAGAGGTTTGTAGGACAGTAGCAAATTTCCCTCAAGTGGATGACCTAAGGTTTATCAATCCGTGGGAGGCGTAGGATGAAGATGGTCTCTCTCAAGCAACCCTGCAACCAAATAACAAGGAGTCTCTTGTGTCCCCAACACACCAAATACAATGGTAAATTGTATAGGCGCACTAGTTCGGCGAAGAGATGGTGATACAAGTGTAATATGGATGGTAGATATAGGTTTTTGTAATCTAAAAATATAAAAACAGCAAGGTAACTAATGATAAAAGTGAGCGTAAACGGTATTTCAATGGTAGGAAACAAGGCATAGGGTTCATACTTTTACTAGTGCAAGTTCTCTCAACAATAATAACATAGATTGATCATATAAGAATCCCTCAACATGCAATAAAGAGTCACTCCAAAGCCACTAATAGTGGAGAACAAACGAAGAGATTATGGTAGGGTACGAAACCACCTCAAAGTTATTCTTTCGGGTCAATCTATTCAAGAGTTCGTACTAGAATAACACCTTAAGACACACAAATCAACCAAAACCCTAATGTCACCAAGATACTCCATTGTCACCTCAAGTATCCGTGGGCATGATTATACGATATGCATCACAAAATCTCAGATTCATCTATTCAACCAACACAAATTACTTCAAAGAGTGCCCCAAAGTTTCTACCGGAGAGTCAAGACGAAAACGTGTGCCAACCCCTATGCATAGGTTCATGGGCGGAACCCGCAAGTTGATCACCAAAACATACATCAAGTGGATCACGTGATATCCCATTGTCACCATAGATACGCACGGCAAGACATACATCAAGTGTTCTGAAATCATTAAAGACTCAATCCGATAAGATAACTTCAAGAGGAAAACTCAATTCATCACAAGAGAGTAGAGGGGGAGAAACATCATAAGATCCAACTATAATAGCAAAGCTCGCGATACATCAAGATCGTGCCATAGAGAGAACACGAGAGAGAGAGAGATCAAACACATAGCTACTGGTACATACCCTCAACCCCGAGGGTGAACTACTCCCTTCTCGTCATGGAGAGCGCCGGGATGATGAAGATGGCCACCGGTGATGGGTTCCCCCTCCGACAGGGTGCCAGAACGGGCTCCCGAGATGTTTTTGGTGGCTACAGAGGCTTGCGGCGGCGGAACTCCCGATCTATCTTGTCTTTTGATGGTTTTAGGGTATATGGGAATATATAGGCGAAAGAAGTCGGTCGGGGGGGCCTCTAGGGGCCCACGAGGGTGGAGGGCGCACCCAAGGGGGGTGGGCGCGCCCCCTATCTCGTGGCTTCCTCGACGCTTCCCTAGCTTGCACTCCAAGTTCCCGGGATTGCTTCCGTTCCAAAAATAACTTTTCCGAAGGTTTCATTCCGTTTGGACTCCGTTTGATATACCTTTTCTTTGAAACGCTGAAATAGGCAAGAAAACAACAATATGGGTTGGGCCTCCGGTTAATAGGTTAGTCCCAAAAATAATATAAAAGTGTATAATAAAGCCCAGAAACATTCAAAACTGATAATAAAATAGCATGAATGCTTCATAAATTATAGATACGTTGGAGACGTATCAAGGCCGCATGTGGTTGGGGCCCGCGGCACTCCGCACTTGCCCTTTGGCTTCGCCTCGAAGCCAAGTTCGAGCGCGCCTTGGGCCCCGGGGCTATTGTGGGCGTCCTGGGACCGGGGGTGCCGACTTGCCTGCCTGCGGCCCATGGCGTGGCTCCGTCGACGGCCTGGTACGGCCCAGCTTCAGCAACAACAACTCAAGACCCTTGATACGTCTCCAATGTATCTATAATTTTTGATTGTTCCATGCTATTATATTACCCATTTTGGATGTTTATGGGCTTTACTCTACACTTTTATATCATTTTTGGGACTAACCTACTAACCGGAGGCCCAGCCCGAATTGCTGTTTTTTTTTGCCTATTTTAGTGTTTCGAAGGAAAGGAATATCAAATGGAGTCCAAACGGAATGAAACCTTTGGGAGCGATCTTTTTGGAACAAACACAATCCAGGATACTTGGAGTGGATGTCAAGAAGTAACCGAGGCGGCCACGAGGGTGCCCGGCACGCCCTAGTGGTGTGGGCGCGCACCCCACCCTCGTGGGCCCCTCGTGGCTCCCCTGACCTACCTCCTTTGCCTATATATATCTGCGTACCCCGAAAACATCCAGGAGCACCACGAAAAACTATTTCCACCGCCGCAACCTTCTGTATCCGCGAGATCCCATCTTGGAGCCTTCGCCGGCGCTCCACCGGAGGGGGTATCGACCACGGAGGGCATCTACATCATCTCCAAGGCCTCTCCGATGAGTTGTGAGTAGTTTACCACAGACCTTCGGGTCCATAGTTATTAGATAGATGGCTTCTTCTCTCTCTTCGAATCTCAATACAAAGTTCTCCTCGATCTTCTTGGAGATCTATTCGATGTAATTCCTTTTGGGATGTGTTTGTCGAGATCCGATGAATTGTGGGTTTATGATCAAGTTTATCTATGAGAGGTAATTGAATTTATCTGAATTCTTTTATGTGTGATTGGTTATCTTTGCAAGTCTCTTCGAATTATCAGTTTGGTTTGGCCTACTAGATTGATGTTTCTTGCAATGAGAGAAGTGCTTAGCTTTGGGTTCAATCTTGCAGTGTCCTTTCCTAGTGACAGCAGGGGCAGCAAGGCACGTATTGTATTGTTGCCATCGAGGATAAAAAGATGGGGTTTATATCATATTGCATGAGTTTATCCCTCTACATCATGTCAACTTTGTTAATGCGTTACTCTGTTCTTCATGAACTTAATACTCTAGATGCGAGGCGAGTCGGTCGATGTGTGGAGTAATAGTAGTAGATGCGAGGTGAGTCGGTCTACTTGTCACGGACGTGATGCCTATATACATGATCATGCCTAGATAATCTCATAACTATGCACTTTTCTATCAATTGCTCGACAGTAATTTGTTCACCCACCGTAATACTTATGCTATCTTGAGAGAAGCCACTAGTGAAACCTATGGCCCCCGGGTCTATCTTTTATCATATAAGTTTTCCATCTACTTCTATTTGCATCTTTTATTTTCCAATCTATATCATAAAAATACCAAAAAATATCTTATCTTATTATCTCTACCAGATCTCACTTTTGCAAGTTACCGTGAAGGGATTAACAACCCCTTTATCGCATTGGTTGTGAGGTTCTTGTTTGTTTTTGTAGGTGCGTGGGACTTTTGAGGAGCCTCCTACTGGATTGATACCTTGATTCTCAAAAACTGAGGGGAATACTTATGCTACTTTGCCGCGTCACCCTTTCCTCTTCAAGGGAAAACCAACGCAGTGCTTAAGAGGTAGCAACCCTCGCGAGGGGCCAAGCCTCACGAGGCGGACAACACTAAGACCTCCACGAGGGTCGGCCTCCCCGGGCTGGCTCCCGAGGAGCGGAGATATCTATGCAAGCTGCACCTCACGAGGTTCATGTGATGTGAGCCGTGACGACCAAGGTCAGGCAGGCGCCAGCGGGCATAGTGTACCAGTTTCCTCTTTGGCGCTAAGGAGGCAAGCGCAGGCGCGGAGTCCTGAGGAATCAGGCAAAGGTTTCCATATCAGTGCAACAGGACCAAGACCGCCAGGACGGCAGGACGGAGGTCATCGTGGAGCCCACTATAGCGTCACCACCAGAGGCTTTTGCAGGCGAAGACCACTTTTGTCAGGATAACTTGTACTAGTTGTCTCCCTTCGAATTTGGCCGTTGTGGGATCCCTTCCCGCCTACATTTGGGAAGAGGACCAAGGCCATTATAAATAGGACCTAGCCACCCCCACATCTTGGGACGGATCCATTCCACCCTGACCACCTCACCAGCTCATCGAGCTCAAGAACACCTCACCTCCCGAGGCTGTTCCACCACTGTACTAGTTCATCCTCAGCCCCTCGAGGCAATCCACCACAAGCTGGAGTAGGGTATTACACTGCAAGGTGGCCCGAACCAGGATAAACTGTTGTGTCTCTTGTCCCTTTGGTTCGTCAAGCTAGGTCATGGAATCGTTGAGCCGGTAGACTGGGGAGAGAGAGTTCTTCGCACACACCCTAGAGTTTGAACCTCTCAAGGGTCTGCAAAACCCCGAACCCGACACCCGGACCCTCCATCTCCTACTTCAAATTGGTTGGCAATCATAGAAGTATTTCCCATAGGAACCAAAGTCGTGTTAGGGTCAACTAGTTCACTGGCCGCCACCAGGCCTACGTTTCAAACCGAATCACCGGCTACCCTTTTCCCTAGTATGAAGGGTCCTTCTTTCTGTATCTCGCTATTCTGGCCAGTTAGAAATTCTTTCCTTTCTGAGGCTGCTAAAGCATTGTCACGCCTACTTATATTTCTATCATATTCTGTAACCACTCCCCCTCCCGGAATATGGTTTTGAGCACCCATCACATTCTTCTCTTCATGCCACTTTCTATGTCATCACTTCCCATATTCTCTGCATTTTCATGTCCTCGTCCACCAAAAAGGTTGCCTCTCCTTCTCCTTCCGTTGTCGCGTGCTCCACTACCATCAGCACCATCCCCTCGACCATCTCCTCCCGTTCTGTTGCCTCGGCTACCATTGACACCTCCTCTATTAGCTAGTAAAAAGGGGCCCCATTCAAATTTTGTCTAATCATGCTCCCCCGACCTGCACTCTTTGTACCAGTGCTCCATCATGCCACATTCATAACAGAAGGTCGGCAACTTCTCGAACTTAACGTTGTAGCTCCCTATTTCTCCAGCTTTTGTAAATGGAACCACCCTTGTAAGCTTCTTATTGACATCCAATTTTATCCTTGCCCTGATAAACTCACCCACAAAACCATTGGGCAGTGTCACCTGAACCTCCTGCACCTCGCCTATTCGGCTTGCCAAATTTTCCAAAAAAGGTTTGGCTCTTGAGAACTCCATCCGGGAGTTTATGGATTTGAGTCCACGTCTCAAGTTTATCAAGTTTTACCTTCTCTGGCTTTGAGAACCCATCGTATTCAGCGAGTAAAAGCGCATACCCTTTGAAATCCCAAGGCCCTTTGTGCATTTCCTTATTCCAATCGCCCAAACAGTTAAATTGGATTGAAAACCAGTGGCGGAGCTAGCGACAAATGACTGAGGGGGCCATGGCGTGTGTGGAGGGATGGTTTCCTCACAAACTATATTTCTCTCAATCCGTCACACCCAAATACAAAATTTCAAGTTAGGATTTATCCTCCTCCATACAACTTGTTGAGCCAGATTCCATGCGGCCCTCATATCCCCAATCAGAGCACTCTGACTAAACGATTTTGATGCCAGAAGTCTCACATCAATCTTTGTTTCTGGATGAAACATTCCTTTTTTTGGGCCAAACGAACGAGTATGGGCGGATTACAGAAACAACCCAGTTACGAGCGCTGCAAGCGCCAATTCTCCTAACCGACGCTGAAAGTTTCACCGGCGCTGAAAGTTTAGCGCCGGTTAGGGGGAGCTCATATACGATCTATACGATGCTTACTGCGGCAAAGAGTCGTGGCTTCGCACAGGGCGCAGCCGACCTTGGACCGGCCCATTTGTGGTGGCTCGGCGAAGGTGAAAAAAATCGCAAAAAATTGCTTCCGTTGGGGATCGAACCCACCACCTGCGCAGGGCGCAGCCGACCTTGGACCGGCCCATTTGTGGTGGCTCGGCGAAGGTGAAAAAAATCGCAAAAAATTGCTTCCGTTGGGGATCGAACCCACCACCTGCGCAGAAGCCGACGCCGCACTAGCCACCGCGATCGGCAAGACCGAGTGAAATTTTCACAGCACGAAACTTCAAGAAATTAAGACCAGCGATAGAACAAAATTTCCAGGAAAACTTGTGTAAACATTTTTTTTTGAAAAAACAAGAACAAAAGAGAACACACGAACTTTTTTTTCGAAATTACGAACATTATTTTAAAATCAAAAAACAATCAAAATTCTTCCTTGAACATTTTTTGAATTGGCAAATTTTTTTTGAAAACATGAACAAAATTTGAATTTGTGAACAAATTTTGAAACATAACATTTGTTGAATTTGTAAAGAAATTTTAAAAACATCAACATTTTTTAAATTCCAAAACAATATTTGATAATGCGAACATATTTTGAAATTCCCGAACAAAATTTGGAAATGTGAACCTATTTCGAAATTCCTGAACAAAATTTGAAAATGCGAACATATTTTGAAATTACTGAGCAAAATTTGGAAAATATTAGCATATTTTGAAATTCACTAATAAATATTTGGAAACGCAAAAATATTTTGAAATTCCCGAATAAAATTCGAAAACTTGGACATTTTTCGAAATTTGTGAACAATTTTTGAAACTGGAACATTTTTTGAAACTCCTGAAAAAACAGAAACGTGATTTTTTTTTTGAAATCCCGAACATTTTTTCAAAAGTTGTGAAAAGTTTGAAAAGAACACATTACGAAATTTTTTATAAAACCAAGAACTGTTTTTGAAATTCACATTTTTTTGAAAATTACAATTTTTTTTGAATTTGTGAATATTTTTTAAAATATTACCATCTTTTGAAATTTTGAATGTTTTTCAATATCACAAACATCTTTTAAAAATTTTGGAACATTTTTTGAAACATGAACTATGAAAAAAGAAATATGAACTTAGAAATTAAAAAAGAAAAGAAAAATAAACCGAAACAAAAAAGAAACAAAAAACCGGTAAAAGAAACAAAAGTTTCAGGGAACCTTCTAGAAGGTTCCAGAAGGTTCCCAAAACAGGCTTGCTAGGCAATACTGGGCCGGCCTATCTAGTCGGTGCTCGGTCGCTCGCCTGTGCAAAGCGCCGGCAGTTTGACGCAAAGCGTGCGTCAAATATGATTTTCCCCGATTAGGAGCTCCCTACGTTTTTTTTAGCAACGTTGAAGCCCATCCGGTCCAACCAAAGATAAAGCCCTAAAGCCCAGATCTGCCTAAAGCACGCACGCCGCAGCCATAAACCCACCCTTCCCCATTCCATTTTTCGCCGTCCCCCGCAGTTTGTTGTCCGCTGTTCAATCCCTCTATCCGCCGCCGCAGCCGTCGTGTCCGACCCGCCCCCAGATCTACCGCCGCCGTCGTGTCTCAGCCGCCCGCGATCGACCGTCGTCGTTGCCGTGTCGGAGCCGGATGGAGTCCCCGCAGGATCCCGCCACCGCCGCCGGCGGCAACGCTGCAAACCAACCCGGTACTGCACTAAGTCGCTATCAAATTACGCGTCTGTTCATGTGATAGGGCTGCAGTAGACCTTATATGTGATCAATCAAAGAAATGTTTAGTTCCACGATACGAGGTTGACTGTTGCTTTGAGACGGCAGATTTTTTGGTTGGGTGTATTTATGTTCAGACAAATACCCAATGTTATAGTGGGCAGAATGTACGTTGCATATAAATGTAACGCTTTTGTTGTTTTAACTGACATCTCAGCGAGTACAATGAAGTTGTACTTTGCTATTATGGGACATTGCTGCAGAGGTCCCCAATAGTGTATTTTCTTATATGATTTCTGACTTGTGTAATTTGGTCCGAGAACAATTTTATTGCGCAACTGAATAGTAATATCACCTTGATTTGCAAATCTTCTTCCGCTTTTGTATGCATCAGTATATATGTAATTTCGAGGTGACAATGCTTTATGTCATGCTTTAATTTTTTCTGAAGTACCTCGTCCGGAAGTACCTCGCGTGGACTTGGATAATGTGTTCACAAGGTTAAATAGTTCTCTCATGACACTGGACTTTGTGAAAGCTGCATCGGCTAAATCCGATCCATTTGATGCAATACGGGATAGCGACAAGGTTAGGGTTTCTTGCATTCATTTGTATTTGTCTACTGACTAAGATATTTTTGTTAACATACAGTGTGCTTTATTCACAGGCTTTTGTCGAGTCCTGTAAGATCATCGGTCTTATTGCTGCTGGTGCCATAAATGCAGTGAATCTGTTTGGGACGACATTAGTTATGAGTGGGCATCACCCCAGGGTCAATGATAACAAGATCAAACAAGGAATCTGCCTGGGCCTCACTCTTGTATCAGTTCCGTTTACTCTGTCTGTAGCTGCTTTGGCTCATGCTACTGAGCATTGCACCGCTTGGATCAACAAGTTGGCGTATATGCTGTACCTTGAGTATGCTCTTCTTTATTCGATGTGTGGGATGTATGGGTACTTACTTACTGACGCGTCCCCATGGCTGATTGGTATTTGTGCTGTTACCCTTCTGATTTTGACCTATATCATCATTCTCACTGTCTTTAGGCGCCCCGTAAGTCTTCTTTTCTATTGGAATAGTACTTTGTTTAGTGACTTGATGTCTATCTAAGTGTAGTTTATAATGTGCTGTAGAGCATATTCGAGGCAGCTCGCTCAAGGAAAGACACCACTGGTATGATCTTGTGTAAACTTTATTGCCTATGTATTACAACTGCGATTTGTAGTCTCTTAAGTAGTACTAGTTCAATTGACAGATTATGGAGAATGGTTAGATGTGAAAAGTTCATTCTTAGGGCATGTGTTGTTTGTAGCTGAAGCTTGACATACCAAACTTTATTGTGCCTAGTTTCTGTATTTTTTGGGCAACTTTGACACTACTTGGTCACTTTGTCACACAACTATTAGATTAAGGAATTGTTGTTGCCAACATGATTGAACCAGCAGGCATGGTAAAACAAGATAAAATGTTAGGTTTATGAGGTTATGACACGTTCATGTGCACAAGTGAGTGCCAGGTCACATCTGTAACAAGGTCCCAACACTACTTAATAATGAGGGTATGCATGGCAAAGCATAGCGCGAGAACCAAGGGATCAATGGTATATACACATACTTCCTGTTAGCTATTCAAAACGTACAGTAGGGCTGAAAAAGAACACCAAGAGATCTGATTCTACTTAAATTTCTAACTGCTGTATGATCTCTTGTACATTTCATTATGTTATTGAATGTTTACCTTCCTGTACTCAGATGCTATTTGTCGACTACTATGCTAAGTTTTATTGGCCCAGTTGGCAATAACTGTAGACTAGCCAACTGCGTTGAAAACTTTTCATCAACAATCTCCCATATATTATGCATCTGAAATCTTTAGCTATTGTGCACCAACACATGTAATTTTAGCTAGTGAACTGAAAAGAACATTTTGTTACCTGCAGCCTTTTGCATATTTACATTTGCTTGCTGAAAACTTGGTGAAATGTAATATGTAATTTCGTTGCAGCTTCAGAACAACTCAAGCGGGAGCTACATGAACCGGGCTTCCCTTCGGAACAACTCAAGAAAATTATGAGGGGTATGTTTTTCTTTGGCATCATCTTTTATTTTTTGGATGTTATGCTTCATATAGCAATTTTAAATAATGCAGCTGACATTTGTATGTTATTTATGCTATTTTTTCTATCAATTAACAATATCTGTTGGCTAGTTAATCAGAGTGTAGAAGATGCCACATCTACTTAATTCTAGTCAATCTGCAGCTTTTAACGTATTACCATCTTGTAGATGAGCTTAAAACGGCTGAGGATATACAAAAATGGCTGAACACACCAGCTCAGCCACCACAAGTTGTGGGAGCTCAGCCAACACGAGCTGTGGAAGCATGACCACTGGAATAAGCATCGGGTATGCATTATCTTTGCAGCTAACACTGTTGCGTCTACCATGCTAACTTATGACATTGTCAGAATCAATCAATCGTGTAGGTTGTAAAGTTTGATCATGTAGGCTCTATAAAACACTATGGCAATGCTATACTGCTAAAAAATGCATTTACCGATTTTCATTCGCTCAACTAGTTGAAGAAAATTTTCATCCACATGCAATGCGAATGCATCATAGGATCTCCTTTGTATAGTCAATATTTTGTCATTTGGCTGGGCATGTTATGCGTCATATGATTTTCACTGTAGTCTTAATATCTGTCTTTTGCCTTGGCATATTTATGTGTCATAGGCTTTTCACTGTATTTTATTACTGATTTTGTCTACAAGTGGCCAAAGTTGAGCTGATGCGTGAAAGGTTCTGATTTTGTCTACAGGTGACCAACGATAACCGAGAAGATGATAATCGTTCCGTGCTGAATGAATGATGAACTCTCCCTAGCCCCCTTCCTGTACTCTGCTGATGGAGTTGTGTTCTCCTCCTTGGCTCTGCTGAAACCTAAAAGAACATAGTTTCCTCGTAATAAGTAATCTCGTTAGGGGTACTTGTGTCTGGACTTTAACTGATGGCTGAAGCTTTACATGATGGTCCGCAGTCTGCACATTACTTGGCTCTGCTCATAGTGCCCAGAGTTAAAACGCAACATTTTTGTTGTAAGTTGGCTGTTGCTTGGAGGAGTTAGTTCTGTTCTGGTTTGCCTATGGTATCTTTCCTAGCATCCACTTTGAAATGATATCCGAGTTCCAATCACAATGTGGAGCAGTAATTGCTCAATGTCTCTGTTTTAACTAAAAGGTTATGGAAATTGATTCCTTACACCTGACTGTCAGAAATTGTTTCTACTGAATGTGAAAGAAGCAGATTAAATGTATTCTCTGAAACATAATAGTGTAGAATTAGACCTAGAAGACCATGTGTTGAGTCGTACTTGCTATGAACATAAGAATCCGAAAAGAAACCTGTAAAAACATCATGAGTTTTGGGGACATACCAATTCCATGTAAGCAGGGGATGGCCACCTGCGCTGGATACTGTTGCCCATGGCGTACAGCGCAGTATGAAAAATTATTTAATCAATCTAACTTTATGAACTGCTAATCCCAGATTTGTACAGCGTAATCAACAACCTCAAATCTACATGTTTGAGACATAAAAGACAGCGGAGAGAAATCTTTGGCGAGGAGAATAATTTCATGAGCCGGGGGCAGGGTGGCTATGATCTAAGACCAACACCATGTGACAAGGTTGTTGTTCGCAGACCACTCGATCGAAACCCAAGGTCGCCAGGTGTGGCATAGCTAGGCGAAGAGGAAACGTACGCTGCTCTTGCGATTGGGGAAGCCAACATGAGTAAGAGGATTTTTTTTCTCGAATACCATGCGTATCATATATTCATAAAAGAAGAGCCAAGACTGCTGATACAACGCCTTTCGGCAATGTGCCACCGCGAGAGGTTAACACCCACAATCACCGTGACAACATCGGCAACTAACACCCTTGCCCAAACTCAAGCCAAACAATGGCGAAAAGTACGGACACAGAGCACAGAGTCCGCGTCCCCCGGAATCAAACACCTCATAGCACGACAAATCACCTAATCAAACTAGATCAACGCACTCTCCACCGATGGTGCCTAGAAGATCGGCAATGGACAGCGGGAGCTAGTCTGACTCGAAGAAGACGTTGCCGATGAGGCGTCGATGATGGAGTACATAGCGCCCCAGATGCTCATGTCCATAGTAACATCCCGCACATGACAGCCCTGCACCCCAAGCCACACCGCCGAGGCGAGTGAGGCAACCCACCAGCCGCATCCCGGGACGACACCCCAAGCACCTAGGCAGCGCCTCCAAGAAGGGAACGGCGCCGAAACGCCGCCGCTGCCTGGCCCGGTGAACCGAGCCTAGAGTTTCCTCCGGTGTCAGAAGAGCGGATGGGCATGGCCATGACAACGCCACCAGGGAGGAGACGGCGCCCACGAGCGTCGCCGTTGCCCGCAGTCGTAGCAGCGCCAGATTTCTCCTTGGCCACGTCCATCATCTCCGGAGCTCCGCAAACTGGAAGTGGGGGGCAAAGCTGCCACCTTGGGCCATCACCATGGAGAGGGGAACCGAATGCCGCGACGCCACCATCCGCAGACCACCACGCCGCCTAGTAGGCGCGTCCACCGCAGCCCCAGGTCGAGGGAGACCAGCGCCTGCCTCCACCCGCCACATCCCCACCGCCCTCACGGCCAGGGACATCAGCGCCTTCGGCGGGACGCCGCCGCACATCCGCCGCAACTCCTGACCAGACACCACGATGCGCCTCTGCTCCGGGGAGAAGAGAGCGAATCCGCCTCACTGAGCCGCCTGATGTACAAAGACGGACCACCGCCGGCAGCGGCCCAGTGAGTGCCGCGCAGCCAGCGGCTTAGATCGGGCCGAGCCGGCCGGCGGCGCAAGACCGCCTCCACGCCTCGGCAGCGCGCCTGAGCAGCAGCGAGCCACGCCGCTTCGCCCCGCGCCGCCCGCCAGCGTCGTCACGCCCGCCGCCAATACAGGCCGTGATCGTCTCCAACGTATCTATAATTTTTATTGTTCCATGCTATTATATTACCCCTTTTGGATGTTTATGGGCTTTATTTTACACATTTATATCATTTTGGGACTAACCTACTAATGGGAGGCCCGGCCCGTATTCTTGTTTTTTTGCTGTTTGATATTTCAAGAAAAGGAATATCAAATGGAGTCCAAGCGGGCGAAACCTTGGGAGCATGATTTTTGGAACGAACGTGATCCAGAGGACTTGGAGTGCAAGTCAAGAAGTAGCCGAGGCGGCCACGAGACAGGAGGGCGCGCCCACCCCCTCTGGGCGCGCCCCCTATCTCGTGGGCCCCTCGGGCGGCCACCAACGTACTTCTTCCTCCTATATAAGCCTACGTACCCCAAAAACATCCAGGGAGCCAACGAAACACAATTTCCACCACCGTAACATACAGATCCATGAGATCCCATCTTGGAGCCTTCGTCGGCGCTCCACCGGAGGGGGAATCGACCACGGAGGGCTTCTACATCAACACCATAGCCCTTCCGATGAGTTGTGAGTAGTTTACCACAGACCTTCGGGTCCATAGTTATTAGCTAGATGGCTTCTTCTCTCTTTTTGGATCTCAATACAATGTTCTCCCCCTCTCTTGTGGAGATCTATTCGATGTAAACTCTTTTTGCTGTGTGTTTGTCAAGATTCGATGAATTATGGGTTTATGATCAAGTTTATCTATGAGAAATATTTGAATCTCCTCTGAATTCTTTTATGTATGATTGAGTTATCTTTGCAAGTCTCTTCGAATTATCAGTTTGGTTTGGCCTACTAGATTGATCTTTCTTGCCATGGGAGAAGTGCTTAGCTTTGGGTTCAATCTTGCGGTGTCCTTACCTAGTGACAGAAAGGGTTGCAAGGCACGTATTGTATTATTGCCATCAAGGATAAAAAGATGGGGTTTATATCATATTGCATGAGTTTATCCCTCTACATCATGTCATCTTGCTTAAGGCGTTACTCTGTTCTTATGAACTTAATACTCTAGATGCAGGCAGGAGTCGGTCGATGTGTGGAGTAATAGTAGTAGATGCAGACAGGAGTCGGTCTAATTGTTGCGGACGTGATGCCTATATACATGATCATGCCTAGATAATCTCATAATTATTCGCTTTTCTATCAATTGCTCGATAGTAATTTGTTCACCCACCGTAATAGTTATGCTATCTTGAGAGAAGCCTCTAGTGAAACCTATGGACCCCGGGTCTATCTTTTATCATATAAGCTTTCAATCTACTTTTATTTGCATCTTTACTTTTTGCATCAATATTATAAAATACCAAAAATATATTTATCTTATCATACTATCTCTATCAGATCTCACTTTCGCAAGTGGCCGTGAAGGGATTGACAGCCCCTTTATTGCGTTGGTTGCGAGTTCTTTGTTTGTTTGTGTAGGTGCGTGGGACTTTTGAGGAGCCTCCTATTGGATTGATATCTTGGTTCTCAAAAACTGAGGGAAATACTTACACTACTATTGCTGTATCACCCTTTCCTCTTCAAGGAAAATCAACACAAGCTCAGGATGTAGCAAGAAGGTTTTCTGGCGCAGTGCCGGGAGGTCTTCGCTCAAGTCAAGACATACCAAGTACCCATCACAAACTCATCTCCCTCGCATTTACATTATTTGCCATTTGCCTCTCGTCTTCCTCTCCCCCACTTCACCCTTGCCGTTTTATTCACCCTCTCTTTCCCAATCTCCTCCTCTCTTTCGCTTGCCTTTTCTGTTTGCTTGTGCATTGGATTAATACCAAATTGTGTGATTTCTCCAATACCAATAATAATTATTTCCTTAGTACTCCGATTGCTCCTCTTAATGATGCTGAGTCTTGTGAAATCAATACTGCTTTGCTGAATCTTGTTATGAAAGATCAATTCTCCGGCCTTCCTAGTGAAGATGCCGCTACTCATCTAAACAACTTTGTTGATTTGTGTGATTTGCAAAAGAAGAAAGATATGGATAACGATATTGTTAAATTGAAGTTATTTCCGTTTTCACTTAGAGATCGTGCTAAAATTTGGTTTTCGTCTTTGCCTAAAAATAGTATTGATTCTTGGAACAAGTGCAAAGATGCTTTTATCTCTAAGTATTTTCCTCCCGCTAAGATCATCACTCTTAGGAACGATATTATAGATTTGAAACAACTTGATCATGAGCATGTTGCCCAATCTTGGGAAAGAATGAAATTGATGATTCGCAATTTCCCTACTCATGGTTTGAATTTATGGATGATCATACAAAATTTTTATGCCGGTTTGAACTTTTCTTCTAGAAATCTTTTAGATTCGGCCGCGAGAGGCACGTTTATGGAAATCACGCTAGGAGATGCTACAAAACTTCTTGATAATATTATGGCTAATTATTC
Source organism: Aegilops speltoides (assembly GCA_021437245.1). NCBI lineage: Eukaryota > Viridiplantae > Streptophyta > Magnoliopsida > Poales > Poaceae > Aegilops > Aegilops speltoides. Next base: position 404,353,762 of record CM038146.1, on the reverse strand, counting down.
TTAATGGCACACCGAAAGATCTTCTAGTAAAAAAGTGCATGCTATAGAAGAAATCAATGTTTTGAGTGGAAAGATGGATGAACTTATGAAATTGTTTGCTACTAAAAATACTCCTATTGATCCCAATGATATGTCTTTGTCTACTTTGATTAAGAATAATAATGAATCTATGGATGTGAATTTTGTTGGTTGGAATAGTTTCGGTAACAATGCTTATAGAGGAAACTTTAATTCTAGACCGTTCCCTAGTAATTCCTCTAATAATTATGGAAATTTCTACAATAATTCTTATGGTAATTTTAATAAGATTCCCTCTGATTTTGAGAATAGTGTGAAAGAATTTATGATTTCTCAAAAGAATTTTAATGCTTTGCTTGAAGAAAAATTGCTCAAAGTTGATGATTTGGCTAGGAACGTTGATAGACTTTCGCTTGATGTTGATTCTCTTAAACTTAGATCTTCTCCTCCTAAGCATGATATCAATGAGTCTCTCAAAGCCATGAGAATTTCCATTGATGAGTGCAAGGAAAGAACCGCTAGATTGTGTGCTAAAAAAGATTGCTTTGTAAAGGCGTGTTCTTCTAGTTTCAATGAAAATAATGATGAAGATCTTAAAGTTATTGATGCGTCTCCTATTAGATCTTTGTTTTGCAATATGAATATTGATAATTATGGGACTGAAGATGAGTCAACTTTAGTTAGAAGGCGTCCCAAGAATTCGGAGTTTTTAGATCTTGATGCTAAATTTGGTAAAAGTGGGATTGGAGAGGTCATGACTTTAAATAGTATTGAACCCACTATCTCGGATTTCAAGGAATTTGATTATGATAATTGTTATTTAGAAGGTTGTATTTCCTTGTTGGAATCCGTTGTGAATTCTCCTCATGCTTATAGTCAAAATAAAGCTTTTACCAAACATATCGTTGATGCCTTGATGCAATCTTATGATGAAAAACTTAATTTGGAAGTTTCTATACCTAGAAAACTTAATGATGAGTGGGAACCTACTATAAAGATTAGAATTAAAGATCATGAGTGTTTTGCTTTGTGTGATTTGGGTGCTAGTGTTTCCACGATTCTGAAAACTTTATGTGATATTCTAGGTTTCCATGATCTTGATGATTGCTCTTTAAATTTGCACCTTGCGGATTCCACCATTAAAGAGCCAATGGGAAGGATCAACGATGTTCTCATTGTTGCAAATAGAAATTTGGTACCCGTAGATTTTATCGTTCTTGATATAGATTGCAATCTTTCTTGCCCTATTATTCTTGGTAGACCTTTCCTTAGAACGATTGGTGCGATTATTGATATGAAGGAAGGGAATATCAGATTCTAATTTCCATTAAAGAAAGGCATGGAGCACTTTCCAACAAATAAAGTCAAATTACCTTATGAATCTATCATGCGAGCTACTTATGAATTTAGTGCCAAAGATGGCACTACTTAGATCTATCTTCGCTTTTATGCCTAGCTAGGGGCGTTAAACGATAGCGCTAGTTGGGAGGCAACCCAATTTTCTTTGTGTTTTTTGTTTTTGTTCCTGCTTAGTAATAAATTTTGCATCTACCTTATGTTTAGATTGGTTTTTATCTTTTATTTAGTGTTTGTGCCAAGTAGAACCTATAGGATAACCTATGATGATAGTTGATTTGATTCTGCTGAAAAACAGAAACTTTGAGCGCACGAATTTAGTTTTGTTAAATCACAGAAACATGATTTTGCGTTGATTCTTTTTTCTGCTGATCAATAGACAAATTTTACAGGACTTCCTATTTTTGTAGGATTTTAAGAGTTCCAGAAGTTTGCGTTAGTTACAGATTTCTACAGACTGTTCTGTTTTTAACAGATTCTGTTTTTCGTGTGTTGTTTGCTTATTTTGATGCATCTATGGCTAGTAAAATAGTTTATAAACCATAGAGAATTTGGAATAAAGTAGGTTTAACACCAAAATAAATAAAGAATGAGTTCATTACAGTACCTTATATGGTGGTTTTGTTTTCTTTCACTAACGGAGCTTATAAGATTTCCTGTTGAGTTTTGTGTTGTGAAGTTTTCAAGTTCCGGGTAAAGCTTTGATGGACTATGGAATAAGGAGTGGCAAGAGCCTAAGCTTAGGGATGCCTATGGCACCCCAAGATATCCAAGGATAGCCTTGGAGCTATATTTTTATTTGTCACCCCTCTTTCGTCTATGGCACCCCGGGAAGGCATCCCCTCTTTCGTCTTCGTTCATTGGTAACTTTACTTGGAGCTATATTTTTATTTGTCACATGATATGTGTTTTGCTTGGAGCGTCGTGTATTATATTAGTCTTTGCTAGTTAGTTTACCACAATCATCCTTGTTGTACATGTTGGGGAACATAGCAGAAATTCAAAATTTTCTACGCATCACCAAGATCAATCTATGGAGTAATCTAGCAACGTGGGAAAGGGGAGTGCATCTACATACCCTTGTAGATCGCTAAGCGGAAGAGTTCAAGTGAACGGGGTTGATGGATTCGTACTCGTCATGATCCAAATCACCGATGATCCTAGTGCCGAACGGACGGCACCTCCGCGTCCAACACACATGCAGCCCGGTGACGTCTCCCATGCCTTGATCCAGCAAGGAGAGAGGGAGAGGTTGGGGAAGACTCCGTCCAGCAGCAGCACGACGGCGTGGTGGTGGTGGAGGAGCGTGGCACTCCAGCAGGGCTTCGCCAAGTACCGCAAGAGACGAGGAGGGAGAGAGGTAGGGCTGCACCATGGAGACGTCAAAAATCTTGTGTTTGCAGCCCAAAGACCTCAACTATATATAGGGGAGAGGGAGGGGGCTGCGCCCCCTCTAGGGTTCCCACCCCAAGGGGTGCGGCAGCCCAAAACCCATCTAGGGTGGCGGCCAAGGGGAGAGGGGAAACTTGCCCCCAAGTAAGGTGGGGCGCCTCCCAAAACCCTAGGCGCCTTGGGCCTGGTGGGGCGCACCAGCCCACCCGGGCTGGTCCCTCCCACACTTGGCCCATGCTGCCCTCTGGGGCCGGTGGCCCCACTTGGTGGACCCCCGGGACCCTCCCGGTGGTCCCGGTACATTACCGATAGCACCCGAAGCTTTTCCGGTGACCAAAACAGGACTTCCCATATATAAATATTTACCTTCGGACCATTCCGGAACTCCTCGTGACGTCCAGGATCTCATCCGGGACTCCGAACAACATTCGGTAACCACGTACATCTATTCCCTATAACCCTAGCATCATCGAACCTTAAGTGTGTAGACCCTACGGGTTCGGGAGACACGTAGACATGACCGAGGCAACTCTCCGGCCAATAACCAACATCGGGATCTGGATACCCATGTTGGCTCCCACATGTTCCACGATGATCTCATCGAATGAACCACGATGTCGAGGATTCAATCAATCCCGTATTCAATTCCCTTTGTCTAGCGGTATAGTACTTGCCCGAGATTCGATCGTCGGTATCCCGATACCTTGTTCAATCTCGTTACCGGCAAGTCTCTTTACTCGTTCCGTAACACATCATCACGTGATCAACCCCTTGGTCACATTGTGCACATTATGATGATGTCCTACCGAGTGGGCCCAGAGATACCTCTCGTCACACGGAGTGACAAATCCGATCTCGATTCATGCCAACCCAACAGACACTTTCAGAGATACCGCGATTGCACCTTTATAGCCACCCAGTTACTTTGTGACGTTTGCTACACCCAAAGCATTCCTACGGTATCCGGGTGTTGCACAATCTCATGGTCTAAGGAAATGATACTTGACATTAGAAAGGCTTTAGCATACGAACCACACGATCTTTGTGCTAGGCTTAGGATTGGGTCTTGTCCATCACATCATTCTCCTAATGATGTGATCGCGTTATCAACGACATCCAATGTCCATTGTCAGGAAACCGTAACCATCTATTGATCAACGAGCTAGTCAACTAGAGGCTTACTAGGGACATGGTGTTGTCTATGTATCCACACATGTATCTGAGTTTCCCATCAATACAATTATAACATGGATAATAAACAATTATCATGAACACGGAAATAAAATAATAACAACTAATTCATTATTGCCTCTAGGGCATATTTCCAACAGTCTCCCACTTGCACTAGAGTCAATAATCTAGTTCACATCGCCATGTGATTAACACTCACAGGTCACATCGCCATGTGACCAACATCCAAAGAGTTTACGAGTGTCACTAAACTAGTTCACAACATCGTGTGATTAAGACTCAATGAGTTCTGGGTTTGATCATGTTTTGCTTGTGAGAGAGGTTTTAGTCAACGGGTCTGCAACATTCAGATCCGTATGTACTTTGCAAATCTCTAGGTCATATTGTAAATGCTGCTTCCACGCTCCACTTGGAGATATTCCAAATGGTTGCTCCACTATACGTATCCGGTTTGCTACTCAGAGTCATTCGGATAGGTGTTAAAGCTTGCATCGACGTAACCCTTTACGCCGAACTCTTTATCACCTCCATAATCGAGAAACATGTCCTTATTACTCCAAGGACAATTTTGACCGCTGTCCAATGATCCATTCTTGGATCACTCTTGTACCCCTTTGCCAGACACGTGGCAAGACACACATCAGGTGCGGTACTCAGCATAGCATACTGTAGAGCCTACGGCTAAAGCACAGGGGATGACCTTCGTCCTTTCTCTCTCTTCTGCCGTGGTCGAGCTTTAAGTCTTAACTTCATGAAGGAAATATGCCCTAGAGGCAATAATAAAGTTATTATTTATTTCCTTATATCATGATAAATGTTTATTATTCATGCTAGAATTGTATTAACCGGAAACATAATACATGTGTGAATATATAGACAAACAGAGTGTCACTAGTATGCCTCTACTTGACTAGCTTGTTAATCAAAGATGGTTATGTTTCCTAACCATGGACAAAGAGTTGTTATTTGATTAACGGGATCACATCATTAGTTGAATGATCGATTGACATGACCCATTCCGTTAGCTTAGCACCGATCGTTTAGTATGTTGCTATTGCTTCCTTCATGACTTATACATGTTCCTATGACTATGAGATTATGCAACTCCGTTTACGGAGGAACACTTTGTGTGCTACCAAAGCGTCACAACGTAATCGGGTGATTATAAAGGTGCTCTCTGGTGTCTCCAAAGGTACTTGTTGGGTTGGCGTATTTCGAGATTAGGATTTGTCACTCCGAATGTCGGAGAGGTATCTCTGGGCCCTCTCGGTAATGCACATCACTTAAGCCTTGCAAGCACTTCAACTAATGAGTTAGTTGTGAGATGATGTATTACGGAACGAGTAAAGAGACTTGCTGGTAACGAGATTGAACTAGGTATTGGATACCGACGATCGAATCTCGGGCAAGTAACATACCGATGACAAAGGGAACAACGTATGTTGTTGTGCGGTTTGACCGATAAAGATCTTCGTAGAATATGTAGGAACCAATATGGGCATCCAGGTCCCGCTATTGGTTATTGACCGGAGACATGTCTCGGTCATGTCTACATTATTCTCGAACCGTAGGGTCCGCACGCTTAAGGTTTCGATGATGCTTATATTATGAGTTTATGTATTTTGATGTACCAAAGGTTGTTGAGTCCGGATGTGATCACGGACATGACGAGGAGTCTCGAAATGGTCGAGACATAAAGATTGATATATTGGACGACTATATTCGGACACGGAAAGGTTCGGAAGTTTCGGAGAAAACGAGTCTTGGGGGGTTACGGAACCCCGGGAGAGTTAATGGGCCACATGGGCCAAGAGGGAAGAGAGAGGCGGCCGGGGTGGGGCGCGCCCTCTCCCTCCGGTCCGATTGGACTAGGAGGCGGCGCCCCTTTCCTTTCCCCTCTCCCCTTCCTTCCCCTCCTAGTAGGAGTAGGAAGGGGAATCCTACTCCTACTAGGAGGAGGATTCCTCCTCCTTAAGCGCCCCAAGGGGGCGGCCGGCCTCCCCTCCCTCCTTTATATATACGGGGGTAGGGGGGCACCCTAGACACACAAGTTGATCATTGACCGTTCCTTAGCCGTGTGCGGTGCCCCCCTCCACGATATTACACCTCGATCATATTGTAGCGGTGCTTAGGCAAAGCCCTGAGACAGGAGAACATCAAGATCGTCACCACGCCATCGTGCTAACGGAACTCCCCCTCGGAGCCTCTACTGGATTGGAGATCGAGGGTGCGTCATCGATCTGTACGCGTGTCAAGAACTCGGAGGTGCCGGAGTAACGGTGCTTGGATCGGTTGGACCGGGAGGACGTACGACTACTTCCTCTATGTTGTGTCAATGCTTCCGCTTCGGTCTACAAGGGTACGTAGACAACACTCTCCCCTCTCGTTGCTATGCATCACCATGATCTTGTGTGTGCGTAGGAAATTTTTTGAAATTACTACGTTCCCCAACAGTGGTATCAGAGCCTAGTTTTTTATGGTTTGATGTTATATGCACGAGTAGAACACAAGTGAGTTGTGGGCGATATAAGTCATACTGCTTACCAGCATGTCATACTTTGGTTTGGCGGTATTGTTGGATGAAGCGGCCGGACCGACATTACGCGTGACGCTTACGCGAGACTGGTTTTACCGCCGTGCTTTGCACACGGTGACTAGCGGTGTCGGTTTCTCCAACTTTAGTTGAACGAGTGTGGCTACGCCCGGTCCTTGCGAAGGTTAAAACAGCATCAACTTGACAAACTATCGTTGTGGTTTTGATGCGTAGGTGAGATTGGTTCTTGCTTAAGCCCGTAGCAGCCACGTAAAACTTGCAACAACAAAGTAGAGGACGTCTAACTTGTTTTTGCGGGGCATGTTGTGATGTGATATGGCCAAGACATGATGCTATATTTTATTGTATGAGATGATCATGTTTTGTAACCGAAGTTATCGGCAATGGCAGGAGCCATATGGTTGTCGCTTTATTGTATGAAATGCAAAGCATACGTAATTGCTTTACTTTATCACTAAGCGGTAGCGATAGTCGTAGAAGCAATAGGCGGCGAAGCGACAACGATGCTACGATGGAGATCAAGGTGTCACGCCCGGTGGCGATGGTGATCATGATGGTGCTTGGAGATGGAGATCACAAGCACAAGAAGATGATGGCCATATCATATCACTTATATTGATTGCATGTGATGTTTATCCTTTATGCATCTTATCTTGCTTTGATTGACGGTAGCATTTTAAGATGATCTCTCACTAAAATTATCAAGTAGTGTTCTCCACGAGTATGCACCGTTGCCAAAGTTCGTCGTGCCCGGACACCACGTGATGATCGGGTGTGATAAGCTCTACGTCCATCTACAACGGGTGCAAGCCAGTTTTGCACACGCAGAATACTCAGGTTAAACTTTACAAGCCTAGCATATGCAGATATGGCCTCGGAACACGGAGACCGAAAGGTCGAGCGTGAATCATATAGTAGATATGATCAACATAGTGATGTTCACCATTGAAACTACTCCATCTCACGTGATGATCGGACATGGTTTAGTTGATTTGGATCACGTGATCACTTAGATGACTAGAGAGATGTCTGTCTAAGTGGGAGTTCTTAAGTAATATGATTAATTGAACTTAAATTTATCATGAACTTAGTCCTGGTAGTATTTTGCAAATTATGTTGTAAGATCAATAGCTTGCGTTGTTGCTTTCATATGTTTATTTTGATATGTTCCTAGAAAACTGTGTTGAAAAATGTTAGTAGCAATGATGCGGATTGGATCCGTGATCGAGGTTTATCCTCATTCTTTGCGCAGAAGAATTATGTCCTTGATGCACGCTAGGTGACAAACCTATTGCAGGAGCGGATGCGGCGTTATGAGCGTTTGGCTAGCTCAATATGATGACTACTTGATAGTTTTGTGCACCATGCTTTATGGCTTAGAATCGGGACTTCAAAGATGTTTTGAACATCATGGACCATATGAGATGTTCCAGAATTGAAGTTAATATTTCAAGCAAATACCGAGTTGAGAGATATGAAGTCTCCAACAAGTTCTATAGCTAAAAGATGGAGGAGAATCGCTCAACTAGTGAGCATGTGCTCGATTATGCGGATACTACAATCGCTTGAATCAAGTGGGAGTTAATCTTCCGGATAAGATAGTGATTGATGAATTCTCTAGTCACCATCACCAAGTTAGTAGAACTTCGTGATGAACTATAGTATGCAAGGGATGATGAAAATGATTCCCGAGTTTTTCATGATGATGAAATCGATGAAGGTAGAAATCAAGAAAGAACATCAAGTGTTGATGGTTAACAAGACCACTAGTTTCAAGAAAAGGGCAAAGGGATAGAAGGGAACTTCAAGAAGAGCGGCAAGCAAGTTGCTGCTCAAGTGAAGAAGCCCAAGTCTGGACCTAAGCACGAGACTAAGTGCTTCTACTGCAAAGGGACTGGTCCTCGAAGCGAACTACCCCAAGTATTTGGCGGATAAGAAGGATGGCAAAGCGAACAAAGGTATATTTGATATACATGTTATTGATGTGTACTTTACTAGTGTTTATAGCAACCCCTCGGTATTTGGTACTGGTTCGGTTGCTAAGAGTAGTAACTCAAACGGAGTTGCGAATAAGCGAAACTAGGTAAGGGTGAAGTGACGATGTGTATTGAAAGTAGTTTCAAGATTGATATGATCATCATCGCACACTCCCTATACTTTCGGGATTAGTGTTGAACCTAAATAAATGTTATTTGGTGTTTGCGTTGAGCATGAATATGATTTGATCGTGTTTATTGCAATACAGTTATTCATTTAAGTAAGAGAATAAACTGTTGTTACATTTACATGAATAAAACCTTATATGGCTACACACCCAATGAAAATGGTTCATTGGATCTCGATCGTAGTGATACACATATTCATAATATTGATGCCAAAAGATGCAAAGTTAATAATGATAGTGCAACTTATTTGTGGCACTGCCGTTTGGGTCATATCGGTGTAAAGCGCATGAAGAAACTCCATAAAGATGGATTTTCGGAATCACTTGGTTATGAATCATTTGATGCTTGCGAACCGTGCTTTTTGGGCAAGATGACTAAAACTCCGTTCTCCAGAACAATGGAACGAGCTACTGACTTATTGGAAATAATACATACCGATGTATGCGATCCAATGAGTGTTGATGCTCGTGGCAAGTATCGTTATATTCTGACCCTTCACAAGATGATTTGAGCAGATATGGGTATATCTACTTGATGAAACATAAGTCTGAAATAGTTGAAAGGTTCAAAGAATTTCAGAGTGAAGTGGAAAAATCATCGTAACAAGAAAAATGAAGTTTCTATGATCTGATTGCGAAGACAAATATTTGAGTTACGAGTTTGGTCTTCAATGAAAACAATGTGGAATAGTTTCACAAATTCATGCCACCCGGAACACCACAACGTAATGGTGTGTCCGAACGTCGTAATCGTACTTTACTTGATATGGTGCGGTCTATGATGTCTCTTACAGATTTACCGCTATCATTTTGGGGTCATGCATTAGAGACGGCTGCATTCACGTTAAAAAGGGGCACCATCTAAAGTCCGTTGAGACGACACAATATGAACTGTGGTTTAGCAAGAAACCCAAGTTGTCGTTTCTTAAAGTTTGAGGTTGTGATGCTTATATGAAAAAGTTTCATCCTGATAAGCTCAAACCCAAATCGGAGAAATGTGTCTTCATAGGATACCCAAAGGAGACAGTTGGGTACACCTTCTATCACAGATCCGAAGGCAAGACATTCGTTGCTAAGAATGGATCCTTTCTAGAGAAGGAGTTTCTCTCGAAAGAAGTGAGTGGGAGGAAAGTAGAACTTGATGAGGTAACTGTACCTACTCCCTTGTTGGAAAATAATACATCACAGGAACCGGTTTCTGTGACGTCAAAACCAACTAGTGAGGAAGTTGATGATAATGATCACGAACTTGAGATCAAGTTATCTGAGAACCACGTGGGTCGAGCAGAGTAAGATCCACACGAGTGGTACGGTAATCCTATTCGGAAGTCATGCTACTAGATCATGATGAACCTCACGAACTATGAAGAAGCAATGGTGAGCCCAGATTCGCAAAATGGCTTGAAGCCATGAAATCGAGATGGGATCCATGTATGAGAACAAAGTATGGACTTTGGTGGAGTTGCTCAAGATCGGCAAGCCATAGAAAATAAATGGATCTTCAAGAGGAAGGCGGACAACGATAGTAGTGTTACTATCTACAAAGCTAGACTTGTCAAAAAAAGGTTTTTGACAAAGTTCAAGATGTTGAATACAATGAGATTTTCTCACTCGTATCGATGCTTAAAAATCTGTCCGAATCATGTTAGCAATTGCCGCATTTTATGAAATCTGGCAAATGGATAAACAAAACTGCATTCCTTAATGGAGTTATTAAAGAAGAGTTGTATGTGATGCAACCAAGAGGTTTTGCCGATCCTAAAGGTGTTAACAAAATGTGCATCTATGGACTAGTGCAAGCATCTCGGAGTTGGAATATACGCTTTGATAAGTTGATCAAAGCATATAGTTTATACAGACTTGCAAGTGAAGCCTGTATTTACTAGAAAGTGAGTGGGAGCACTACAACATTTCTGATAAGTATATGTGAATGACATATTGTAGATAAAAAATAATGTATAATTATTCTGCAAAGCATAAAGGAGTGTTTGAAAGGAGTTTTTCAAAGAAAGACCTCGGTGAAGCTGCTTACATATTGAGCATCAAGAACTATAGAGATAGATCAAGATGCTTGATAAGTTTTTTCAATGAATACATACCTTGACAAGATTTTGAAGTAGTTCAAAATGGAACAGTCAAAGAAAGAGTTCTTGCTTGTGTTACAAGGTGTGAAATTGAGTAAGACTCAAAACCCGACCACGGCAGAAGATAGAAAGAGAATGAAAGTCATTCCCTATGCCTTGGCCATAGGTTCTATAAAGTATGCCATCTGTGTACCAGATCTATTGTATACCCTACAATCGAGTTTGGCAAGGAGTACAATAGTGATCTAGGAGTAGATCATTGGACAGCGGTCAAAATTATCCTTAGTGGAATAAGGATATGTTTCTCGATTATGGAAGTGACAAAAGGTTAGGTAAGTAAAGGGTTACGTCGATGCAAGTTTTGACACCGATCTGGATGACTCTAAGTCTCGATCTAGACACATATTGAAAGTGGGAGCAATTAGCTAGAGTAGCTCCGTGCAGAGCATTGTAGACATAGAAAATTGCAAAATACAAAACGGATATGAATGTGAAAGACCCGTTGACTAAGATTGTCTCACAAGCAGAACATGATCACACCTTAGTACTCTTTGGGTGTTAATCACATAGCGATGTGAACTAGATTACTGAATCTAGTAAACCCTTTGGGTGTTGGTCACACGGCGATGTGAACTATGGGTGTTAATCACATGATGATGTGAACTATCGATGTTAATCACATGGTGATGTGATCTAGATTATTGACTCTAGTGCAAGTGGGAGACTGAAGGAAATATGCCCTAGAGGCAATAATAAAGTTATTATTTATTTCCTTATATCATGATAAATGTTTATTATTCATGCTAGAATTGTATTAACGGAAACATAATACATGTGTGAATATATAGACAAGCAGTGTCACTAGTATGCCTCTACTTGACTAGCTTGTTAATCAAAGATGGTTATGTTTCCTAACCATGGACAAAGAGTTGTTATTTGATTAACGGGATCACATCATTAGTTGAATGATCTGATTGACATGACCCATTCCGTTAGCTTAGCACCCGATCGTTTAGTATGTTGCTATTGCTTCCTTCATGACTTATACATGTTCCTATGACTATGAGATTATGCAACTCCCGTTTACCGGAGGAACACTTTGTGTGCTACCAAACGTCACAACGTAACTGGGTGATTATAAAGGTGCTCTACATGTGTCTCCAAAGGTACTTGTTGGGTTGGCGTATTTCAAGATTAGGATTTGTCACTCCGAATGTCGGAGAGGTATCTCTGGGCCCTCTCGGTAATGCACATCACTTAAGCCTTGCAAGCACTTCAACTAATGAGTTAGTTGTGAGATGATGTATTACGGAACGAGTAAAGAGACTTGCCGGTAACGAGATTGAACTAGGTATTGGATACCGACGATCGAATCTCGGGCAAGTAACATACCGATGACAAAGGGAACAACGTATGTTGTTGTGCGGTTTGACCGATAAAGATCTTCGTAGAATATGTAGGAACCAATATGGGCATCCAGGTCCGCTATTGGTTATTGACCGAGACATGTCTCGGTCATGTCTACATTATTGTCGAACCGTAGGGTCCGCACGCTTAAGGTTTCGGCGCGGTTATATTATGAGTTTATGTATTTTGATGTACGAAGGTTGTTGAGTCCGGATGTGATCACGGACATGACGAGGAGTCTCGAAATGGTCGAGACATAAAGATTGATATATTGGACGACTATATTCGGACACGGAAAGGTTCGGAAGTTTCGGAGAAAACCGAAGTCTTGGGGGGTTACGGAACCCCGGGAGAGTTAATGGGCCACATGGGCCAAGAGGGAAGAGAGAGGCGGCTGGGGTGGCCGCGCGCCTCTCCCTCCAGCCCGAGGTGGACTAGGAGGCGGCGCCCCTTTCCTTTCCCCTCTCCCCTTCCTTCCCCTCCTAGTAGGAGTAGGAAAGGGGAATCCTACTCCTACTAGGAGGAGGATTCCTCCTCCTTGGCGCGCCCCAAGGGGGCCGGCCGGCCTCCCCCTCCCTCCTTTATATACGGGGGTAGGGAGGCACCCTAGACACACAAGTTGATCATTGATCATTCCTTAGCCGTGTGCGGTGCCCCCCTCCACGATATTACACCTCGATCATATTGTAGCGGTGCTTAGGCGAAGCCCTGCGACAGGAGAACATCAAGATCGTCACCACGGCGTCGTCTTGACGGAACTCCCCTCGAGCCTCTCTTGGATTGGAGATCGAGGTGCGTCATCGAGCTGTACGCGTGTCAAGAACTCGGAGGTGCCGGAGTAACGGTGCTTGGATCGGTTGGACCGGGAGGACGTACGACTACTTCCTCTACGTTGTGTCAACGCTTCCGCTTCGGTCTACAAGGGTACATAGACAACACTCTCCCCTCTCATTGCTATGCATCACCATGATCTTGCGTGTGCGTAGGAATTTTTTTGAAATTACTACGTTCCCCAACACTTCATACCTTACAACTCAGGCAAGAACTCCTTCTTTGACTAATCCATCTTGAACGCCTTCAAGATCATGTTAAGGTATGTGCTCATTTGAAAGTACCATTAAGCGTTTTTGATCTATCCTCATAGATCTTGATGCTCAATGTTCAAGCAGCTTAATCCAGGTTTTCTATTTTAAAACACTTTTCAAACAATCCTATATGCTTTCCAGAAACTCTACAACATTTCTGATCAACAATATGTTAGCAACATATACTCATCAGAAATTCTATAGTGCTCCCACTCACTTCTTTGGAAATACAAGTTTCTCATAAACTTTGTATAAACCCAAAATCTTTGATCATCTCATCAAAGCGCACATTCCAACTCCGAGATGCTTACTCCGGTCCTTAGAAGGATTGCTGGAGCTTTGCATATTTGTTAGCGTCTTCGAGATTGTCAAAACCTTCGGTTGTATCACATACAACCTTTCCTCAAGAAAATCGTCGAGAAACAATGTTTTGACATCCTATCGCAAGATTTCATAAATAATGTAATGCTGCTAATATAATTCCAACAGACTCTTAGCATCGCTACGAGTGAGAAAGTCTCATCGTAGTCAACTCCTTGAACTTGTCGGAAAATATCTTAACGACATGTCGAGCTTTCTTAATGGTGACACTTACCATCATTGTCCGTCTTCCTTCTAAAATACATCTGTACTCAACAGCCTTACGACCATCGGGTAGTTCTGCCAAAGTCTACACTTTGTTTTCATACATGGATCCTCTCTCGGATTTTATGGCCTCGAGCCATTTGTCGGAATCCGAGCCCACCATCGCTTCTCCATAGCTCGTAGGTTCATTGTTGTATAGCAACATGACCTCCAAGACAGGATTACCGTACCACTCTGAAGCAGTACGCGTCCTTGTCATCCTACGAGGTTCGACAGTGACTTGATCCGAGGCTTCATGATCACTATCATCAGCTTCCACTTCAATTGGTGTAGGTGCCACAGGAACAACTTCCCGTGCCCTGCTACACACTAGTTGTAGTGACGGTTCAATAACCATATCAAGTCTTCACCATCCTCCCACTCAACTTTCCGAGACAAACTTTTCCTCGAGAAAGGACCCGATTCAAGAAACAATCCATATTGCTTTCGGATCTGAATTAGGAGGTATACCCAACTGTTTTGGGTGTCTTATGAAGATGCATTTTATCCGCTTTGGGTTCGAGCTTATCAACCTGAAACTTTTTCACATAAGCGTCGTAGCCCCAAACTTTTAAGAAACGACAACTTAGGTTTCTCCAAACCATACGTGTCGTCTCATCGGAATTACGTGGTGCCCTATTAAAGTGAGTGCGGTTGTCTCTAATGCCTAACCCATGAACGCTAGTGGTAATTCGATAAGATACATCATGGTACGCACCATATCCAATAGGGTGCAACTATGATGTTCGGACACACCATCACACTACGGTGTTCCAGGCGGTGTTAGTTGTGAAACAATTTCCACAATGTCTTAATTGTGTACCAAACTCGCAACTCAGATACTCATCTCTATGATCATATCATAGACATTTTATCCTCTTGTCACGACGATCTTCAACTTCACTCTGAAATTACTTGAACCTTTCAATAATTCAGATTTGTGTTTCATCAAGTAAACATACTCAGAATCTACTCAAATCATCTGTGAAGTAAGAACATAACGATGTCCACTGCATGCCTCAGCACTCATCGGACTGCACACATCAAAATGTGTTACTTCCAACAAGTTGCTTTCTTGTTCCATCTTACTGAAAAACGAGGCTTTTCAGTCATCTTGCCCACGTGGTATGATTTGCATGTCTCAAGTGATTCAAAATCAAGTGAGTCCTAAACGATCCATCTGCATGGAGTTTCTTCATGCGTGCATACCAATAGAAATGGCTCACATGTCTCAAACTTTTCAAAAACGAGTGAATCCAAAGATCCATCAACATGGAGCTTCTTCATGCGTTTTATACCAATATGACTTACATGGCAGTGCCACAAGTAGGTGGTACTATCATTACTATCTTATATTTTTTGGCATGAACATGTGTATCACTACGATCGAGATTCAATAAACCATTCATTTTGGTTGCAAGACCATTGAAGGTATTATTCAAATAAACAGAGTAACCATTATTCTCCTTAAATGAATAACCTTATTGCGATAGACATAATCCAATCATGTCTATGCTCAACGCAAACACCAAATAACAATTATTTAGGTTTAACACCAATCTCGATGGTAGAGGGAGCGTGCGATGCTTGATCACATCAAGATTGGAAAACACTTCCAACACATATCGCCAGCTCACCTTTAGCTAGTCTCCGTTTACTCCGCAGCCTTTTATTTCGAGTTACTAACACTTAGCAACCGAACCGGTATCTAATACCCTAGTGCTACTAGGAGTACTAGTAAAGTACACATGTATATCCAATATACTTCTATCGACCTTGCCAGCCTTCTCATCTACCAAGTATCTAGGGTAATTCTGATCTAGTGGCTGTTCCCCTTATTACAGAAGCACTTAGTCTCGGGTTTGGGTTCAACCTTGGGTTTCTTCACTAAAGCAGCAACTGATTTGCCGTTTCATGAAGTATCCCTTCTTGCCCTTGCCCTTCTTGAAACTAGTGGTTTCACCAACCATCAACAATTGATGCTCCTTCTTGATTTCTACTTTCGCGGTGTCAAACATCGCGAATATCTCAAGGATCATCTATCTATCCCTGATATGTTATAGTTCATCACGAAGCTCTAGCAGCTTGGTGGCAATGACATTGGAGAAACATCACTTATCTCATCTGGAAGATCAACTCCCACTTGATTCAAGTGATTGTTGTACTCAGACAATCTGAGCACAAGCTCAATGATTGAGCTTTTCTCCCTTAGTTTGCAGGCTAAGAAAATCGTCAGAGGTCTTATACCTCTTGACGTGGGCACGAGCCTGAAATCCCAATTTCAGCCCTTGAAACATCTCATATGTTCCGCGACATTTCGAAATCGTCTTTGGTGCCTCAACTCTAAACTGTTTAACTAAACTATCACATAGTTATCAAAACGTGTATGTCAGATGTTCGCAACATCCACAGATGACGTTCGAGGTTCAGCACACTGAGCGGTGCATTAAGGACATAAGCCTTCTACGAAGCAATGAGGACAATCCTCAGTTTACGGACCTAGTCTGCATAATCGCTACTATCAACTTTCAACTGAATTTTCTCTAGGAACATATCTAAACAGTAGAACTAAAGCGCTAGCTTACGACATAATTTGCAAAGATCGTTTGACTATGTTCAGGATAATTAAGTTCATCTTATGAACTCCCACTCAGATAGACATCCCTCTAGTCATCTAAGGGATTACATGATCCGAGTCAACTAGGCCGTGTCCGATCATCATGTGAGACGGACTAGTCATCATCGGTGGACATCTTCATGTTGATCATATCTACCATACGACTCATGCTTGACCTTTCGGCCTCTTGTGTTTCGAGGCCATGTCTGTACATGCTAGGCTCGTCAAGTTAACCTAAGTGTTTCGCATGTGTAAATCTGGCTTACACCCGTTGTATGTGAACGTTAGAATCTATCACACCCGATCATCACGTGGTGCTTCGAAACAACGAACTTTCGCAACGGTGCACAGTTAGGGGGAACACTTTCTTGAAATTTTAATGAGGGATCATCTTATTTACTACCGTCGTTCTAAGAAAATAAGATGCATAAACATAATAAACATCACATGCAATCAAAAAGTGACATGATATGGCCAATATCATTTTGCTCCTTTTGATCTCCATCTTCGGGGCTCCATGATCATCATCGTCACCGGCATGACACCATGATCTCCATCATCATGATCTCCATCATCATGTCTCCATGAAGTTGTCTCGCCAACTATTACTTCTACTACTATGCTAACGGTTTAGCAATAAAGTAAAGTAATTACATGGCATTATTCATTGACACGCAGGTCATACAATAAATTAAGACAACTCCTATGGCTCCTGCCGGTTGTCATACTCATCGACATGCAAGTCGTGATTCCTATTACAAGAACATGATCAATCTCATACATCACATATCATTCATCACATTCTTTTGGCCATATCACATCACATAGCATACCCTGCAAAAACAAGTTAGATGTCCTCTAATTGTTGTTTGCATGTTTTACGTGGCTGCTATGGGTTTCTAGCAGGAACGTTTCTTACCTACGCAAAAACCACAGCGTGATATGTCAATTGCTATTTACCCTTCATAAGGACCCTTTTCATCGAATCCGATCCGACTAAAGTGGGAGAGACTGGCACCCGCTAGCCACCTTATGCAACAAGTGCATGTCAGTCGGTGGAACCTGTCTCACGTAAGTGTACGTGTAAGGTCGGTCCGGGCCGCTTCATCCACAATACCGTCGAAACAAGATTGGACTAGTAACGGTAAGCATATTGAACAAAATCAACGCCCACAACAACTTGTGTTCTACTCGTGCATAGAAACTACGCATAAACCTAGCTCATGATGCCACTATTGGGGAATGTAGCAGAAATTCAAAATTTTCTACGCATCACCAAGATCAACCTATGGAGTAATCTAGCAACGTGGGAAAGGGGAGTGCATCTACATACCCTTGTAGATCGCTAAGCGGAAGCATTCAAGTGAACGGGGTTGATGGAGTCGTACTCGTCGTGATCCAAATCACCGATGATCCTAGTGCCGAATGGACGGCACCTCCGCGTTCAACACACATGCAGCGCGGTGACGTCTCCCATGCCTTGATCCAGCAAGGAGAGAGGGAGAGGTTGGGGAAGACTCCGTCCAGCAGCAGCACGACGGCGTGGTGGTGGTGGAGGAGCATGGCACTCCAGCAGGGCTTCGCCAAGTACCGCAAGAGACGAGGAGGGAGAGAGGTAGGGCTGCGCCAGGGAGAGGTCAAAACTCTTGTGTTTGCAGCCCCAAAGACCTCAACTGTATATAGGGGAGAGGGAGGGGGCTGCGCCCCCTCTAGGTTCCCACCCCAAGGGGTGCGGCAGCCCCAAAACCCATCTAGGGTGGCGGCCAAGGGGAGAGGGGAACTTGCCCCCAAGTAAGGTGGGCGCGCCTCCCAAACCCTAGGCGCCTTGGGCCCTGGTGGGGGGCGCACCAGCCCACCTGGGGCTGGTCCCCTACCACACTTGGCCCATGCTGCCCTCTGGGGCCGGTGGCCCCACTTGGTGGACCCCCGGGGCCCTCCCGGTGGTCGCGGTACATTACCGATAGCACCCGAAACTTTTCCGGTGACCAAAACAGGACTTCCCATATATAAACCTTTACCTCCAGACCATTCCGGAACTCCTCGTGACGTCCGGGATCTCATCCAGGACTCCAAACAACATTCGGTAACCACATACATCTATTCCCTATAACCCTAGCATCATCGAACCTTAAGTGTGTAGACCCTACGGGTTCGGGAGACACGTAGACATGACCGAGACAACTCTCCGGCCAATAACCAACAGCGGGATCTGGATACCCATGTTGGCTCCCACATGTTCCACGATGATCTCATCGGATGAACCACAATGTCGAGGATTCAATCAATCCCATATTCAATTCCCTTTGTCTAGCGGTATAGTACTTGCCCGAGATTCGATCGTCGGTATCCCGATACCTTGTTCAATCTCGTTACCGGCAAGTCTCTTTACTCGTTCCGTAACACATCATCACGTGATCAAACCCTTGGTCACATTGTGCATATTATGATGATGTCCTACCGAGTGGGCCCAGAGATACCTCCGTCACACGGAGTGACAAATCCCAGTCTCGATTCGTGCCAACCCAACAGACACTTTCGGAGATACCTGTAGTGCACCTTTATAGCCACCCGATTCGTTGACGCGTTTGGTACACCCAAAGCATTCCTACGGTATCTGGGAGTTGCACAATCTCATGGTCTAAGGAAATGATACTTGACATTAGAAAAGCTTTAGCATACGAACGGCACGATCTTTGTGCTAGGCTTAGGATTGGGTCTTGTCCATCACATCATTCTCCTAATGATGTGATCACGTTATCAACGACATCCAATGTCCATGGTCAGGAAACCGTAGCCATCTATTGATCAACGAGCTAGTCAACTAGAGGCTTACTAGGGACATGGTGTTGTCTATGTATCCACACATGTATCTGAGTTTCCCATCAATACAATTATAGCATGGATAATAAACGATTGTCATGAACACGGAAATAAAATAATAATAACTAATTTATTATTGCCTCTAGGGCATATTTCCAACAGTACACACCTTTTGGGAGAAGCCCACTTGATTAGAATTTGCTAGAATACTCTATGTGCTTCACTTATATCTTTTGAGCTTGACAGTTTTGGCTCTAGTGCTTCACTTATATCTTTTAGAGCACGGCGGTGGTTTAATTTTGAAGAAATTGCTAGTCTCTCATGCTTCACTTATATCTTTTTGAGAGTCTTTAGAACAAGATGGTATTTTCTATGGTTACAAATTTGGTCCTAGAATGATGAGCATCCAAGTTGGGTATAATAAAAACTATCATAGGAAGTGAATTGGATGCTATGATCAATTTGTTGCTTGATAATTGTTTTGAGATATAAAGATAGTAATGTTAGGTTCATGCTAGTGGGTAATTATGAAATTGAGAAATACTTTTGTTGAAGTTGGCAAGTCCCGTAGCATGCACGTATGGTAAAAGTTGTGTGACAAATTTGTTGCATGAGGTGCTCTTTTGATTGTCTTATGAGTGGCAGTCGGGGACAAGCGATGGTCTTTTCCTACCAATCTATCCCTCTTGGGGCATGCGTAGTAGTACTTTGCTTCGAGGGCTAAGTAGACTTTTGCAATAAGTATATGAGTTCTTTATGACTAATGTGAGTCCATGGATATACGCACACTCACCCTTCCACTTTGCTAGCCTCTATTATGCCGCGCAACTTTCACCGGTATCATGAACCCATTATTTACCTCCCTCAAAACAGCCAACATACCTACCTATTATGGCATTTCCATAGTCATTCCGAGATATATTGCCATGCAACTTTCCACCGTTTCGTTTATTATGACACGTTCCATCATTGTCATATTGCTCTTTACATGATCATGTAGTTGACATCATATTTGTGGCAAGGCCACCTTCATAATTTTCATACATGTCACTCTTGATTCATTGCATATCCCGGTATATCGTCGGAGGCATTCATATAGAGTCATATCTTGTTCTAGCTTTGAGTTGTAATTCTTGAGTTGTAAATCCATAAAAGTGTGACGATCTTCATTATTAGAGCATTGTCTCGATGAGGAAAGGATGATGAAGACTATGATTCCCCCACAAGTCGGGATGAGACTTCGGACTTTACAAAAAAAAGGCCAAAAAGAAGAAAAAAGAATGGCCAACGAAAAAAAAGAAAAAAAGAAAAAGAAAAAAAGAAAGAAAAGAAAAAAATAAAATGAGAGAAAAAGAGAGAAGGGACAATGCTACTATCTCTTTTTCCACACTTGTGCTTCAAAGTAGCACCATGATCTTCATGATAGAGAGTCTCCTATGTTGTCACTTTCATATAATAAGTGGGAATTTTTCATTATAGAACTTGGCTTGTATATTCCAATGATGGGCTTCCACAAAATGCCCTAGGTCTTCATGAGCAAGCGAGTTGGATGCACACCCACTTACTTTATTTTGTTGAGCTTTCATATATTTATAGCTCTAGTGCATCCGTTGCATGGCAATCCCTACTCACTCATATTGATATCTATTGATGGGCATATCCATAGCCCGTTGATTAATGACCCACAAGTATAGGGGATCTATCGTAGTACTTTCGATAAGTAAGAGTGTCGAACCCAACGAGGAGGAGAAGGAAATGATAAGTAGTTTTCAGCAAGGTATTTTCTGCAAGTACTGAAATAAGTGGTAACAGATAGTTTTGTGATAAGATAAATTGTAACGAGCAACAAGTAACAAAAGTAAATAAAGTGCAGCAAGGTGGCCCAATCCTTTTTGTAGCAAAGGACAAGCCTGGACAAACTCTTATAATAGGAAAAGCGCTCCCGAGGACACATGGGAATATCCTCAAGCTAGTTTTCATCACGCTCATATGATTCGCGTTCGGTACTTTGATAATTTGATATGTGGGTGGACCGGTGCTTGGGTGTTGTTCTTACTTGAACAAGCATCCCACTTATGATTAACCTCTATTGCAAGCATCCACAACTACAACAAAAGTATTAAGGTAAACCTAACCATAGCATGAAACATATGGATCCAAATCAGCCCTTATGAAGCAACACATAAACTAGGGTTTAAGCACATCACTCTAGCAACCCATCATCTACTTATTACTTCCCAATGCCTTCCTCTAGGACCAAATAATGGTGAAGTGTTATGTAGTCGACGTTCACATAACACCACTAGAGGTTAGACAACATACATCTTATCAAAATATCGAACGAATACCAAATTCACATGACTACTAATATCAAGACTTCTCCCTTGTCCTCAGGAACAAACGTAATTACTCACAAAGCATGTTCATGTTCATAATCAGAGGGGTAATAATATGCATAAAGGATCTGAACATATGATCTTCCACCAAATAAACCAACTCGCATCAACTACAAGGAGTAATCAACACTACTAGCAACCTACTAGCACCAATCCCGGACTTGGAGACAAGAATTGGATACAAGAGATGAACTAGGGTTTTGAGATGAGATTGTGCCGGTGAAGATGTTGATGGAGATTACCCTCTCCCGATGAGAGGGCGTTGGTGATGGCGATGGTGATGATTTCCCCCGAGGGAAGTGTCCCAATGAGCAGCTCTGCCGGAGCCCTAGATTGGTTCCGCCAAGGTTCCGCCTCGTGGCGTGAGTCTCGTCGAAAGGTTGCCTTATATTTTTTCTCATCGAAAGACTTCATATAGGAAAAGATGGGCGTCGGAGAGCCACCGGGGGCCACGAGGTAGGGGCGCGCCCGGCGCGCCCGCCCTCGTGGCGAGGTGTGGGCCCTCGGCCTTCATCTTTGGCGACGATTTTTCTTTATTTATTTTAAGATATTACGTGGAGTTTGGGACTTTTGAAGTTCTTGAGAATAGGCCTTCAATATTTGCTCCTTTTCGGCGAGAATTCCAGTGCGGCATTCTCCTCTTCATGTAAACCTTGTAAAATAAGAGAGAATAGCCATAAGTATTGTGACATAACGTGAAATAACAACCCATAATGCAATAAATATTGATATAAAAGCATGATGCAAAATGGACGTATCAACTGTCCCAAGCTTAGACCTCGCTTGTCCTCAAGCGAAAAGCCGATAACAATAAATATGTCCTCATGTTTAGAGGTAGAGGCGTCGATAAAAATAAAATACGGACATGAAGGCATCATGATTGAGGGAGTCCTGGACTAGGGGGTGTCCGGACAGCCGGACTATCAATATCCGCCGGACTCCCAGACTACGAAGATAGAAGATTGAAGACTCCGGCTCGTGTCCGGAAGGTACTTTACTTGGCGTGGAAGGCAAGCTTGGCAATACGGATATATGGATCTCCTACCATTGTAACCGACTATGTGTAACCCTAGCCTCTCCGGTGTCTATATAAACCGGAGGGCTTTAGTCCGTAGGACACAACATTACATCTGGACAATCATACCATAGGCTAGCTTCTAGGGTTTAGCCTCATTGATCTCGTGGTAGATCTACTCTTGTACTACCCATATCATCAATATTAATCAAGCAGGACGTAGGGTATTACCTCCATCGAGAGGGCCTGAACACAGGTAAAAACATTGTGTCCCTCGTCTCTGTTACCATCCACGTGACGCGCCGCGATTCGGGACCCCCTACCGAGATCCGCCGGTTTGACACCGACATTGGTGCTTTCATTGAGAGTTCCTCGTGTCGTCACCGATAGGCTCGATGGCATCTTCAACCATCAACGCTGTCGGTGAGACTTTTCTCCCGGACAGATCTTCATATTCGGCGGCTTTGCGCTGCGGGCAATTCTCTTGGCCATCTGGAGCGATCGAAGCTTCGCCCCCGGCCGTCAGTCGGTCGGAAGCTTGAACTTCACGGCCGATGACCGCGGAGACTTGATCTTGACGGACTCGAGCCACGACCAAGCGCGCCACTGCTGTGGCGATGGGCATGATCTAGCTCGCCACGGACAAGTACTTTGGAAGTCGCTTTTCGGATCCGCTCGGCTACTAGCGGAGCCGATTGCCCATGGCGAGGGTCGGTGGATGAGCGCCGCCCGGGGCTTCAACATCCACGGCGATGGGCGAATACCAATCTTGTCCCTCGCGAAACTTCGTGATCCCGGCGCCGGACTCCTTGCGGACTCCGAGCCTCCCGCGCCCGCCAATTAAGCCAGATTAGGCGCGGTTATGGAATTCACCGCCGCGGACATCTTTCGGCACTTCGCCTTTTGGCGATATCACGAATCCTGAAGCATCTCTCATTGTCGGGAGAATCTGGCGGACTATGGCGGGGACGGTTGGAGTACAGACGATGAAGAAATTCAGAACCCACCCACCACCCACTTTGTAGCCACTGCCGAGGATCTAACCGACATGCTAGACTACGACTCGAGGACATCGGCGCTATGGGCGATGATGCGGAGACAATCAGACCAGCGCCCACGGGGACCTTTGGAAGGCCACCTCGTCATATAGCGTCTACATGGTGGATACCCCAAAGGAAGGGATGGCGAAAAAGCAGCGGAGGAAGATTCTTTGAAGAAGAAGCCTAGCGCCCGGCGTCGTGGCGCCGCTCTAAATCCCGCCACAACAAGAATGGAGAATCCGGCACGGGAGGCAATAACACTCCGGAGAGTGCCGAAGACGATCCCCTCCTGCAAGATTCAGCGCAGGAGGATGCAGAAGCAAGCCCTCACGACAGAGCGGCAGACGAAGGGGTTGAGGATGATAACTATATGCCTCCCTCCGAAGACGAAGCAAGCCTCAATGATAATGAATTCGTCATACCCAAGGATCCCGTCGAACAAGAGCGCTTCAGGCGCAGGCTCATAGCCCCGGCAAATAGCCTAAAGAAAAAGCAGCAACAGCTTCAAGCTGATCAAGATCTGCTAGCCGATCGATGGACCGAGGTCCTCGCGGCCGAAGAGTATAAACTCGAACTCCCCTCGAAAAGTTACCCAAGACGCAAGCTGCTCCCCCAATTAGAGGAGGAAGCATACATACCTTTATCACCAGGTATACGACATGGCTGACCGACCGCCCGTGGTCGCGACGAAGAGGCATTCAAGGCCCGGCCAGACCGTACCCGACATAGATCCGAGTACGAAGCCAAAAGGGAACGCGTCGGACTTGCGAGACATCTTGGAGGACAAAGCAAGGCAATCCAGATCCATCTATGGATCACGTGGGCGCCCTACGACCCACGACGAATACCGTCACGCCGGACATAACGCCGGCCGGGCCGAACACAGCAGACAGCGCTCCCTCGAGCTGCGTCGCAATATTGCTCAGTACAGGGGCGCCGCACACCCGTTATGCTTCACGGATGAAGTAATGGATCATCAGATTCCCGAAGGGTTCAAACCCGTGAACATCGAATCTAACGATGGTACAATAGACCCCACAGTGTGGATCAAAGATTATCTTCTCCACATCCATATGGCCCGCGGCGACGATCTGCACGCCATCAAATATCTCCCACTCAAGCTTAAAGGACCAGCTCGGCATTGGCTGAACAGCCTGCCCGCAGAGTCGTCGGTGTTGGGAAGACACGGAGGCGCGTTCCTTGATAACTTCCAAGGTACATCGTGCGACCACCGGCGCCGATGACCTAAGCCACATTATTCAGCAGCCAGACGAATCGGCCAGACAGTTCTGGACACGGTTCTTGACGAAGAAAAATCAAATCGTCGACTGTCCGGATGCGGAGGCCCTTGCAGCCTTCAAACACAACATCCGGGACGAATGGCTAGCCCGGCACAGGGGCAGGAGAAGCGAAATCCATGGCAGCCCTCACGCCGTTAATGACCGCTTTTGCGGAGAGGATAGATAGCTAGCTAGCAGCAATAATCTCCGCAAAAATTCTGGCGGTCCGAACACCAAGGACAATCACGGCAGTCACGTCGAATCAAAACAAACGCCATACTAACGGCGGCGACAAAGAGGATCTGGCGGTCAATGCGGATTCGAGCTCAAACCGGTCAGCGGAAGAAGCCATTTAAAAAACAACTCGGGCCCGTCAAATCTGGAGAATACTCGACCGCTCATGCGGATACATGGCACCCCGAAAGGCCAGCTAATCACACCAATAGAGATTGTTGGGTGTCAGCAGCGGTGGCAAGTTAATTGCGAACACAATGACAAGGGGCTAAATAGCGACGACGAGGAAGAGACCCGCCGCCGAACAACAAAGGACGAAGGGTTTCCCCGCAAGTGCGGACGGTGAATATGATTTACGCGACCCATATACCCAAGAGGAGAGGAAGCGCGCACCTGGGACGTCTATGCGATGGAGCGATCGCCCGAATTTCAATCCATGGTCCTCTGTCCGATCACTTTTGATCGACGAGACCATCCGACTAACATACGCCATGGCGGATTCGCGCGTGGTCCTAGACCCAATCGTCGATGGATTTCACCTCACAAGAGTCTCGATGGACGGCGGCAAGCAACTGAACCTGCTTTACCAAGACACGGTCGCAAAATGGGCATAGACCCATCCAGATCAAACCTACTAAGACAACCTTTAAAGGTGTCATCCCAGAGTGGAAGCCAAGCTGTGCGAGCTCTCACACCGAAGTGGTCTTGGATCCCGGATAATTTCGGGCGAAGAGTTAATCTTGATATAGTCCCGTTCCGTGGCGGCTATCATGCCCCTTTCGGACGTGCGCGTTGCAAAATTCAGCGGTACCGCATTATGCATACCTAAAGCTCAAAAGGCCGGGCCCTCGTGGAGTCATTACGGTCAATGGGAATACGGAACGCTCACTCCGAACGGAGGAACATACAGCGGCTCTCGCGGCAGAAGTACAGAGCAGCCTTCTATGGCAATTCTCTAGTCCGGCAACTAAAAAACCGGACATATTAAAACGCGCCCGGAGCAACAACAACCAAGACCACCTGGCGCGATCAGAGCACGCGTAGCAATGCGGCCCCAACCCCCGCCCGCGTATGATCACTAGAATAACACTCCGCGTACATCATTACGCCTTGGAGATACCATGGGCGCAGGGGAGGGGCTCAACCACAAGGACCAAAGAGTGCGGCTCGTCCACACAAGGGGCTCAGGATCGCCCCCCTTGGCTTTGTTTTTTATCTTTTCCTTTTTTTGCATACACAGGACTCCATTAACCAGAAGCCCTGACCGATGATGAACTTGCCGAATTCAAGATACAACAGTCAGGGATTAAAGAAGGCTGCGACGAACATTCAGGCGGTCTCAGTTACGAGCATTAAACTTAATTACATACACCAAGTCTGCAGCCTATCCCTGGAGGGGGACATGTTAATCTATTCCAAACACCTTGCTTACCGCACTATTTGTATCAGTCCGCTTTATTAGCAGACCTTTTTTCATAAATAACGCAGCACTCCCTTTTGCAAGTTTATTACCCTTTTCTGGCAATTGCGTTATCCTTTACAAATGTTCACTATATGACATATTGCACCCGTATACTTTAGTACGGCCGAATACACCAGGGGCTTCTGTTCCCCATATTACAGTGTGATAAAGTCCGAATACTTTCACAAGTACGGCACCCCGAACTTATAGCATTATATGAATCAACTCCGAATCATGTCTTGGGTCAATAGTTGGGTTTGCCCGGCTCCTATGTTTTGGTACCTTACGTTCCGTTCCGTCGGCTAAGGTAGCACTAGGAGAACCACTGCGATTGCGCCCCGGTTGAGCCGGGTTAACGCCTCGATGGAAAGCTAAAACTAGCGGCATGATAATGCGAGACTGGTCGCTGTTCGAGAGGTCTTTTTGGGCCCCTAAAGACTCATGCCGCTTCGAGCGAAATTCCGGATGATGTCCGACGAAGGCGTGGATAGCGCCCCGGATTCGGTCTTCGAATACCGGGGCTTCACCGAAATTAAAATTATAGAATTCTATGGCTAAGTGAGAGTGTTCAAGCATTATAAGTCCGTCGCCTTGTTCGTCGTGTTGGCGCCTCCTAGATGGACCCAAAGATGGGAACAAGAGTGCTCAAGTTTATCACGAACACCCCAACTTTCGTAGCTTGGGGGCTGAAGCCAACGACTTGCCATCTCTCGATTTAACAAGCGGCCGCCTGAAGGTAATATTTTAAATTCAACAAAGCGTTGCTCGGGCGCACATAAGCGAAGTTTTCGATTGCACAGGATAAACACACAGCGAGTTCACTCAAGGATTACATTAAGGGGCACTCATCCGCGATATCGCGGGCTCCCTTCAGACAAC
The DNA here is from genome assembly GCA_021437245.1 of Aegilops speltoides. NCBI lineage: Eukaryota > Viridiplantae > Streptophyta > Magnoliopsida > Poales > Poaceae > Aegilops > Aegilops speltoides. Next base: position 404,326,144 of record CM038146.1, on the reverse strand, counting down.
TTTATAATATCGCTCCGCGTCACGGTGCTCCTTGCCGCGGCGGCGGATCCGTGAAGCTTCTCGCATCCAGCTTGCCCATTGCACCTTTATGCGGGCGAGGGCTCGTGGCGCCTTCAATGCGGCGGGCGTTTGATCACATCCAGCTGGGGCATGCCTCCACTAGCCGCCGCACTAGGCCAAAGTAGCTGCAGGCATGGCTGCCCGAAGCCACACCGGACTGTGAGGCCCTTCATGGCCTCCTCGGCTACCTTGTGGAGTTCGACCAGCTGCTTCAGCTGGTCGCTTGGGGGCACCGGATGGCCGGCCTCAGCGTACTGAGACCAACCTTCTCCGTTGAGCTCCCCTCCTCGCCACGATAGAACGCAGCGACATCAGACGCACTACGCGGCAGATCTGCAAATGCCCCTGGAGAACTCCAAATTCGGGTAAGTATCCGGTAAGTTACATTAACATGCTTGCTCTGCATGAAAAACACCTTACCCGCTGCTATCTTCTTCATGTCCTCTACCTCCTCACGGGCCCTCTGGGCCTCGGCCTTAGCGGTTGGCACACTTTCGAGAGCGAGGCAAGCTCGGACTCTCGAGTCTTGAGTCACGCTCCAAACTCTCATGCTTTTTCATGAGAGCCTGGAGCTCTTGCCGAACTTCCGCCACCAGCGCCGCTTGCTTTTCTCGCTCAGTCCGTTCCGTGGCCGCATTGCGTTCGGCCACGGACACGGCATCCTTCAGGGCTGCCACCTCGTTCGTGGCCCCTGCATTGCACATATTATCCTTGTTAATCTTGTTTGCAACCAAAACCCTTTTCTGTAAGGTGCATATTTAAAGTGGTGTTATTCACCTTCCTTTTCCTTGAGCTGCCTCTTGGCATGGCCGAGCTCTTGCTCCGACCGCTCAAGGTCCTTCTTCAGCGCCTCGACCTCCGGCCAGCACGCGGCAGAGGTCAACAGCGCAGCCTGCAAACCCATATTGACATATTTTAGAAACCCTACGTATATCTTGTTAAAGATCCTTAGTCCGTCTTTTCTTTCCGAACACCGGACCAAGCATCAGGGGCTACTGTCTATGCGGTATTATATTACTTAATTTTAAACCTTTTTTACCTCAAAGCCTGTTAGAAGGCTGTTGCAGGCCTCGTTCAGCCCGCCCTTGGCGAGCTGTACCTTCTCAATCACCGCACTCATGAGAGTGCGGTGTTCTTCGATGGGCGCCTTTAAGCGCCTCCAAGAAGGTGTCCGTGCCTCGGTTGGGACGGAGGCCGCCGGCGTCACGATCTGCCCCTCTTCGAGGGCTGCTTGCGGACCTTGGAACCGCCACGGTTCCGGAGTAGAGTCCGGCACAAAGTCCGGGGCTGCTCGCGGTGCCTCCGGAGCCTCCTCCTGGCGCGTCCCCCTGTGGGATTCCGCCTCGTCGTCCTCGGCGCGTGGGGTAGAGGCAGTCGGGATGGAATTTACATCCGACGGCGCCAACGACCCGCTCATCGAGTCGGGAAAGTCATAACCGGCCGGACTAAAGGAACAATGCGGCATTAGAAGGACACTACGTGACATACAATATATGGCATATGAATGATCCGGACACTTACGATTTTGCCGGACGCCGGGCCCTTGGAGGCCACTCTTCCTCGCCGACACTAATGTTGGCGAAACTGTCCGGGGGAATAGTTCTCCCCCTCTTGGACCCTTCGGCCGCCCCTATTGGGGAGGCCTTCCTCTTCTTCTCTCCCTCCTCCGGGAAAGAGTACTCCTCCTCCTCCTCGTCTTCGGGGGAGGAGTCCTCATCGTCGTCATCAGACGCCTGATTGCGGGAACTCTTTTCGAGTCCCCGCGGCCACCTTCTTGGCCTTTTTCTCCGGCACCACGTATGGTGCCGGGACCAGCAGCCTTGCTAAACGGGCGTTCACTGGTTCTTCTGGCATGGGAGCTGGGCTGATGAGCAGCTCGGCCTTCTCCATCCATTCCTGTCAAAGGACGAGGCCGATTAAAAACCTCGCTAGAGTCAATCTAATTACTACAAGTGTCCCGTAATGGGGTCGAATCACTTACCCGTCCGACGGAGCTCGCAGGCTGAATCCAGCGGTCTTAGGTCACGGATGCGGGCGCATCGGCGCTCTTAAACAGCACCCTCCAGGCACCTTCGTACGTTGTGTCGAAGAGCCCGCTCAACGTCTGGTGCCTGTTCGGATTAAACTCCACAGATTAAATGCCCTTTCTTGGCATGGGAGAATCCACGGAGGAGCATGACTGGACCACATCGACGAGCCGAGCCCATTGCTCACTAGCTTCTTGATGCAGGTTGAAGTCCGGTCACCTCCACGGGTCACCCCACCGCAAGCCCTTCTCTTTCCGGGAGGTGAGCTGCGTGGGGATTCGAGATCTAAATTCGGGGCCGCCGCCCATGTAGGCTCGCGGCTCGGTTATATAGAACCACCCGATTGCCACCCTTGACGGAGTCCACGAAGGTCCCTTCTAGCCAAGGGGCGTTGGGCGGCTGCCCAACATAGCGCCTCCGCATTCGCTTGCGTCCCCTTCACAACCTTGACAGCGTTGAAGGTCTTGAGCCACAGCGAAGTGGGACGGATGCGAGAAAAGCCTCGCTACGACGATAAACGCCGAGATGTTGAGGGCGAAATTGGCGCGGATCATGGAAATCCAGGCCGTAATAGAACATGATCCCGGACGAATGGATGGAGTGGGAAGCCCGATCCAGCGGAGGAAGTGGGGCAGGAAAATAACCCTCGCGGGGTCTGGGGTAGAACGAGCTGCCCGCGTCGGGCGGCCGATCGCGCGATGTTTCCGGAAAGGTATCGGCGTCGCAGCTTGGTGATGTCCTCCTCCTTGGCGGTGGAGGCCATCCACTTGCCTCCCCTCCGGACATGTTCGGAGAAGGGTCGGCGGAATCGCGAGCTTGAGCGTTGGAGCTTGGGTTCGCGAGGATGGATGAGCAAAGGAGGAAGAAGGCGTGGGTGAGAAGGTAAATCCTTATCCCTTATATATAGGCGGACAAAACTATCGTCCCTCACCGGCTGGTAAAACTCGCTTATCCCCAAGCGCCACCATCAATGGCGCGGTTGGGTTACCCACGCGTATTGATGAGAATCCGGAAAAAGGGAACACGATCTACGCTTCGACGGGGCGTACCAAAGAAACCGCCGCTAAGCGTGCGAAGTGGTGCTGTAATTCAAACAAGGGCTTGGTGCGGTGTGATGTCATGCCGCATAATCGTCGGCGAGTTGGATCGGTGTATATATTTTATTCTCTACGTTTGGAATGTGGAAATTATTTTGCGAGCGGACACTATCACGGTGTTCGTTATCTTCTCCGGATTATTCAAGGAGGAACCCGCCTTGCAATGCCGAACATTATGCGCCGGACTTATCGTCATTGAAGACTGGTTCGAGGGCTCTTGAGGAGTCTGGACTAGGGGTGTCCGGACAGCCGGACTATCAATATCCGCCGGACTCCCGGACTACGAAGATAGAAGATTGAAGACTCGGCTCGTGTCCGGAAGGTACTTTACTTGGCGTGGAAGGCAAGCTTGGCAATACGGATATATGGATCTCCTACCATTGTAACCGACTCTGTAACCCTAGCCTCTCCGGTCTCTATATAAACCGGAGGGCTTTAGTCCGTGAGGACACAACATTATCTGGACAATCATACCATAGGCTAGCTTCTAGGGTTTAGCCTCATTGATCTCGTGGTAGATCTACTCTTGTACTACCCATATCATCAATATTAATCAAGCGGGACGTAGGATATTACCTCCATCGAGAGGGCTGAACACAGGTAAAACATTGTGTCCCTCGTCTCCTGTTACCATCCGCCTAGACGCACAGTTCGGGACCCCCTACCCGAGATCCGCCGGTTTTGACACCGACAATGATTATTTCATAACAACAACATATATAGATTTTGTCATATGATTACTTATGTTTAACTGATGATCTTTTCACAAAGCCAAAGTATGAATCAGAAACCTTATTGAGCACCAACAAATTATAACCTCAGTCATTGAAGCAATTGCAATTTATCATAACATCGGAAAGAGTCTATGTCAGAGCTTAAAAGCAAGTCCACATACTCAACTATCACTTAGTCCTTCATAATTGCTAACACTCACGCAATACTTGTAGTTCTGAGTTTTAATCGGACGAGAGAAAGATAGGGGCTTATAGTTTTGCCCCACAACCTTTTACCTCAAGGGTAATGTCAACAATAATAATTCATGCTCCCCACATCCAATTAGATATATATATCATGTTCTTTCCAACATCTTGAGCTTGCCAAAGGATAAAATGAAAAGGAAAGGTGAAGATCACCGTGACTCTTGCATAAGGTGGAGGATAATAATAAAAGATAGGCCCTTCGCAGAGAGAAGCAGAGGTTGTCATGCGTGTCTAGGGTTGATGCATATATATATATATATATATATATATATATATATATATATATATATATATATATATATATATAAACACTATTCGATCACGGGATCGAATAATATTCGATCACAACTGAATCGCCTGAGTAACGCTACTGAACTTCTCTCTGATGAACCCGACCTTGGGCTATCTTATAACCGTGCCTTCTACCGCGAGTTTTTACGGTTAGTCGTGTTCCATGTGATGTAAGTGCAATCTTCAAATGATTTTTAGCAACTAAATACTCGTTTTAGATAGGAATCATGCTCATAGGCGGATTTTGCACTCGGGTCGTGAAGAACTCGCGTTTTTTGCGATTTTACTTCCTGAGTTGTTCGACCTGAACTTCCCCCTGTGCTAGGTTGAACTTCCCGCAACATTGCCCAAATAGGGCTTGCTATATACCGTTGGAAAGCTATGGACACGAATATCATGACCCAAGTTAAATTTTTCGCAAAATGTAAGCGGTTTAAGAGCAGTTTTGAAAACCGTTTTTTCTTCACACAAAAAACGTGAATCGTAATTTCGACCGCATTTCTAAACCGTTTATCGGAATGAGGCAAGTAATATGGCTTTGGAAAGCTGCTGCAAAACCGCTCCTTCCACATGTTTAAAGTTTTCTCTAATTCCCTACGGTTAAAGAGTAATTTAGAAAATTGTAAAATTTTACAAACCGAACAGCCGAGTTTGTATTTTCGATGTCATTTCTAAACGGCTAAACCAATTGAGGCACATGATATGGCGTTGGAAAGCTTATGAAAATGCGCTAGTTTTTCATGTAGAAAGTTTTTTCTAATTTTGAATGGTTTAAAAGTAATTTAGAAAATGGTACAAGTTTCACCGAGTTCGTATTTTTGATCTATTTTTTTAACCCTATGTCCGAATGCAACAAATGATATAGCGTTGGAAAGCTTGAGGAAATGCGAAACTTTTTGTTATATATTATTTCTCCCAATTCCTTACTGTTTTATGTCAGTTTTGAAAATAGCTAAAAATGTATTTTTGCTGTAATTTCCACAAACTTTATTGGAATGGGGCAAATAATATACCGTTGAAAAGCTAAGGAAAATGCAAAACTTTTTCATGTTGATGGTTTTCTGTGATTCCCTGCCGTTTTCAAGTAATTTGGAAAATGGCGAGATCATTCATTCTGGCTTTATCGCGAAACAGATTCGTGAAAAATGCATCGCGTGAAGTACCTGAACTTTTCGGTATGAAACCTTGAACTTCACTCTGTTTTTCACGTGCTTTTTTTGCCCGTAGCTCTCCATCCACTCATCAGAACACTCACTGGAATTGAGCAAGTAATATACCAGTGGAAAGCTGCTATGAACACGCAACTTTCCCGTGTTGAACGTTTTTTCAAACCCGGAACGATTTTATCAATTTTTCATCTGAAATTCATCAACTCTAGTAGTTGAACTTCCTGCTGTTTTCAGTTGAACTTCTGTGACATATTTTGTTTGTAATTTTTTCATCCATTCGTCAGTTTTACACAAATGATACTCTTTTTGTACAAATCTCTCTCACAATAATTTTTTTAACTTTCTCCGACGAAGGACTTGAACTTATAACGACAAAACTTTTAGCCTTTGCTTTTTATTCTTTTTTTAATACAAAATGCACACAGTGTAGTACATGAACTTCTCGCAGTTATCAACCTGATCTTCTCTTGGTTACGTGAAAATATTTGAGTTTTTTTATGAATTTTTTATCTGATTTTCTTAATCTTTTTTATGAATTTTAAAGCGCTCTATTTTTAATAGTTTAACTTCTTTTTATTTTATTTTTGAACTTCTTGTTTCCATTCTTTAATAACGAGGAAAATCTGAGTTTTCTATAATCATCGAACTTCTCCATCTTTTTAATATGGACTTCCTGGTTTTATTTCTTAATCACTTTTTATGAAATTTTGAAGCGTTATATTTTTAAAAGTTGAAATCCTTGTTTTTTATTTTTGAACTTCTTGTTTCCATTGTTTAATAACGAGGAAAATCTGAGTTTTCTATAATCATCGAACTTCTCCATCTTTTTAATATGGACTTCCTAGTTTTATTTTCTTAATCTTTTTTTATGAAAGTTTGAAGCGCTCTATTTTTATTAGTTGAACTTCTTATTATTTTATTTTTGAACTTCTTGTTTCCATTGTTTAATAACGAGGAAAATCTGAGTTTTCTATAATCATCGAACTTCTCCATCTTTTTAATATGGACTTCCTAGTTTTATTTTTTAATCTTTTTTTATGAAATTTTGAAGCGCTCTATTTTTATTAGTTAAACTTCTTGTTATTTTATTTTTGAACTTCTTGTTTCCATTGTTTAATAACGAGGAAAATCTGAGTTTTCTATAATCATCGAACTTCTTCATCTTTTTCAGAAACATGGAAAACCCCATTTTTATAAACCTTTTTTAAATTTGAACTTCATGCTCTTATTTTTTTAGAAACATGAAATAATGATTTTCATATACTAGTTTTACTATATGTGAATGTGTGCTTTTTATATTCAAACTCCCCGCGTGATTTCCACGTAAACGGTATTTTTTAGCGTGATTTACATCTTGATATTTTTTTCATGAACTCCCCGGAAATCGAAACATTTATGCTTCACTACACATTTTTATCATTCTTTAATTGCAATAGTTTTTACTATGTGTGAATGTGTGCTTATATTCGAACTTCCCACGTGATTTTCATGTGAACTTTAAAAAGAAATTGATTGGGAATTTTTTGTTCTCACTTTAGCTAACACTAAAGGCAACAAAATTACACAGCTCACACTTTTGTGCTTGTTCGTACATCTTGCATGCATTCGAGAACAAAACTGGGTTGCAAACATGTCATTTATTTGTCCAAATTTTCTACAGAAAACAACAAACATCTGGCCAAAGCACCACCTGTCGCATTCATATAATGAAGATGTTTTTTCTATCATTTGAATTGCTCAAATATACGCACTAGAACTTCTGTCAAGAACATGTTGACAGGTACATATACAAACAACACCCACGTGCCCCAAATGCTACACATCTACAGTAGCTCAATAAGCATCATTTTCTTTCTAAAGTTTTTTTCTTCTATTTCCTGTAACTTGATTCACGTAACTTCAGAGATAAAAAAGAAGAAACAATAGCAATGGCAGCTAATCTTCTCCCCTTGCTCACCTCACCATTCAGCAGCAACAAACGGCAACACTTTATAATCATAGAAACATGCAGAGATCACATACAGTGTATACAGAAGAGAAACAAAATATGGGCGAGCAATCGGCTATTCTTTGGCACGGCAATGATTGGGGCACTTCAGGAGTGGTGCTAGCTGGAGTAGATGTGAACATCAGTCTGAAGAAGTGGCCGGCCGGTCTGAGTAGAAGGCCCTCCTCCCCTTCTGTACCTACGTACTTAGACCAAGTTACATAGTTCTACGACTATATATACAGAACTGAAGAAAGGGAATACGCCCCTGAGTGAACACTGACGGCACTAGACATGAGTACATCGCCTGGCAAAAACCACCCGGTGAGAGGGCCTTAGATTCGTTTGCTTCTAAAAGTATTTCGTCTCTGATTAAATGGACCGTCGGCTGTCATCCATTTTGGAGATAAACTTGGAAGAAAACTCAAGTTTCCCATTACTGAAGCTCCTGTTAAACTGAAACCAACGGACCATTTTCTTTGCAGCTGCAGATAAGGTTGACCTTCAGATATCAAATCACTTGGAAACAATACATAATTGGACAGGAGGAAGGAACCAACGCTTGGCTGAAGACGCACATGTGCCAATGGCTAGAACATGAGGAATAGTAGAAAAGCGAGATGAGAGCATTACTCCTCTTCCTCTTCCTACTTTTAACTGTTGCTGCTTGCACTGGATTAAGTGACCGTCAGTTGGCCAACAACTGGAACTGCAGATTCTGCCATTAGTGGGAATTTGTTCGAGCACTTTGCTCGACCAGGTACGCAACGACAGTTGGCTTGGGAAGGAACTCGCTACTGGCGCACAAACTGGTGATGTGGTATGAGCCCCGCAGTCGCGAGGTGTGGCCCAGGGGCAGGGCTGCTCGGGGGAGCTCGGGGAAGAGGTGAAGCGCGGGCGATGGGATGGCGCGGTCTGCTGCAGCATGTGGGAGTCCCGGCGGCGCACGAAGGGGCCGAGGTCCCAGCGGTGATGGAGCAGGCGAGCCAGGACCCTGGCGGCGGCGGCGCTCGGGATCCAGGGCCCGGCGGCGGCGCTTGGGTATCCAGGGCCCGGCGAACATTACGCGGGGTTCCGGGGCCCTGCGGTGGCTGGATCCTAGAGTGGCAGCGGGAGGACGCTCGACGGCCATGGCGGAGGAGGTGCCCCTGTCGCGCGGAAGAAGGCGCACCGGCCGTTGGGGAGAAGGGGAGTTGGCACGCCGACCGTAGGGAAGGAGGGGCGCCGTCCGCGCGGGAGGATGCACTCCGGCCATGGAGGAGGGGCGCCGGCGGCGTGGGAGGTGTGGCGGCGATTTGGGACAGGATGTTGAGAAGGCCAGGGGTACGGGAGGTTAGGGAGAGGATGTAGCTAATTTTTTTTCTTGGGTCAACCGGTTCGAGATTTCAGGAATATGTCAATCGCGTCTATATAAGGCGCGCCGTGATCTGAATAGTTATTCTGGATCAGAATAGTCCTACCCTATATATATATATACTAGCAAAAAACCCGTGCGTTGCAACGGGAGAAAATTGGTCCATGTTCTTTATTTCCACATGGCATCTTATCTGTGTCACCTCTTATCCTCCTTCCCACCTTTCCTAACTACATAGTTAAAAAACCAAACCGATGATCGAACTGGCGAGGCCGTCATCGGTTGAGGTTTATACTGGTCGAATCGCCAGTTCACCAATTCGATGTCTTGTTTTTTATATCATAATTAATTGGTTTTATGTATTAGTGTTACATACTAAATAGGAAACATGCCCACGGGTTGCTACATGTATAAGAATAAATAAATATGCATGTATTTTAAACTTAAAAAACTCAAACAACTTTACAAATGGGAAAACAATATTAAAGTACTCAAAAGTACCAAGGACCATTCTTAAAATGAAAATCCATCATTGTCTTGATTATAGGTTTAACTTCCAATAAATTGATCAACGCGGGTGAGCTATATATACACAACCAGTTTAAATTTCATCTACGCCAAATATGAGTACATGCTTATATATGTGCGCATGGGTTCAGACAAAATTAACTGCACTGACATGAAATAATATTATAGAAACAACTTGAACATATATAATTGTAGCGTATTTGCTTTTACAATTGGGGAGCTCACTCTGTATTAAATTATTTTCTATTAATGAAAATATATATTTGGATCTCCAAGACTCCAACAATCCTAAGGCTGGGCTTGGCGGGCTCAAGTTGTAAATCTGACACTTCATATATTTACTGTATATGCAAAGTATGTACAAAATAGAAATATCGGACAAAATAAGATGTGTGTATGAATTGCTATAAACAAAATATGCAAACAACTTAAATTGTTAAACATTGAGATAAAAGGAGGTATATCTCATGAACGAATTTGTGATTAGATTGTTTGTGTGTATTACATACGCTGCAAAAACTAATTGTCAGAATATTACAAGTATTAAACCTGCACTGTTAGCCACGAAGCATTATGTGATCTTGGCAAGCTGGCCACCTAGCTTTCCTACGGGTGATGCTGCTGAGACAAAAGCATCATAGGCTTTCATTGGTTTGGCCACATCGGAAAAATCAGTTCGTGAGGTTGTAACTGTACCTCCCCTCGGACGAAGTCATGTACGTACGTATCTGGGTTCTTGGTGCCTGGTTGTCCGGCAGGAGAGGTAGAAATTAGTGACCACCAGCGCAGCCGATCCAGGCGGCACAGCCAGGCGCGACGTCGGTGCAACGAGTTCCCTGTCATTTTCTGTGGTGGGGATCCCGGTCAAGCCTCCACACTGCGCCGGTCTAGGGCTGATCCGTTCATGCACTCGTCGTGGCTCGAGGGCACATCACATGGGTGGACGATGCCGAAGCCCCTAGCCTCGGTTTGGTTGAGGGTCCGTTTGAGGCTGGAACCCGTCGACAAGGGCGGACTGGGCGATTCGCTCAAAGCCAGCCGTCCTCGATCCGGATGAGCTGGGCACCTCTTCTGATGTTGTCTGCCTTTTCCCGTTCATGGTGAGTTCCTCACATCATCGTCGAAGATGGACGGCAAGGAAGATGGATGGCAAGGTGAACAGCCGCTGCAACTCTGGCAAGACGGCAACCGCCGTACATATGGCCATCTATCTCTGTAGCGCGCTCTCATGTGCTTCCGCTGATCCTCCTCACCTCTTGTCTAGGCGTCGTCGCCGTCATAAAGATCGATCAGCCGAATATAGCAGGGGCTTCGTATATGTATTATTTTTCCGGTCAAGTTTGTTAGGATCCAACGCGTAAGGAAACCGACTTAGGAAGGAAAGATCAATCATGACGTGATCGATCCGGCGTTGTGGTGACGCGAGTCAGGAGGAACGCTTTTGCTGGGCTTGGCTGATCGATCCATCGAGTTCACGTAAGAACCAGGTCGGACGGACGTACGAACATGCTATTAGTACCACCTTGTTTATATTACGATTTTGTCTATATGAATTGTAAAAGCGTATTACGACTGGGCGGAAGCGTATTGTGACGGTGAACCCGGAGACCCAATCCGTGCTTTATTATATATATATATATATATATATATATATATATATATATATATATATATATATATATATATATATATATATATATATATATATATATAAATGCCCGTGCGTTGCTACGGGAGACACAATTGATGTGTATTTAAATTTAGTTAGAATTAGATGAGCAAAACACAATGATAATTCATGCGAAATTTAATGCGCACCAAAATTTTAGACCCACACAATAGGAAGTTATATACGGATTCCAAATGAACTTGAATTTTCTATACAGAGCTATGATTCATCGTCATATTCTAAGTTAAAATAGAACTGGTTATCTTCTCCCGACTTGAAACATATTCCATGATGGTTGTAGATGCGGTGTTGGCATGTGCTGGGCGGCTAGTGAGTACCAATTATCAACGATCCGTGCCGCTGTCACACAATATTAACAAAATAAAAAAAGTGGAAATACTGGCATTTTACACAAACAATTCGAAAAAACAAAAATGTAGGTATCAAGCTCTAGAGGTCCTAAAACATGGTTCCAATTGTAATAAGGAGAAGACGTACTACATTATCTCTCTAAATAACATTAATATTAATAAAAAGCATAAATAATGAGTTGACATGGCTGACTGACATATTAATACATTTTATGGAAGACTTTAATTGACTCGGTAGCATGTGATTTGCTTTTATTATTTGGCCTACAGAGATTGTCGGGGCCAGGCGGAGGGACCCCGCGCCATGAGCACCTATGGGGCGGAGCCCTTGTCTGAGCGGTGCGAGGCGGAGGGAGCCTGAGAGCAGATCGAGGCGATGCAGGCGGATTTTACCCAGCCGGGACGCGATGGGCGCAGAAACCCTCTGCTGCTTTGTGTTGTATTTGATCTTGCTCGAGAAATGCGGCGTATGGTGGTGTTGTGTGTTGAGTGAGCCTCGAGAGTGGGTGATGAACCGAACCTCCTCTCGTTGTGCATGGGCCTCCTTTTATAAGCGCAAAGGGTCACCGGCAGTGTCAGCGTAGGAGAAAGGGTAAAAAGCGTAAAAGTGGTGGTAGTTGGAGCGGTGCGGGAACGGTGGAGCTACGATTAGCTTGAGCGATGGTTTCTACCTACTTTGTGATGGGGACAAGAGCATTTAATGCCCATCACGCCGACTCAAAAGCTCCCGCCCTTGCGTCTCCGTTTGCCACGGCGATGGATCCACCACCGTGGAGTGCCACGCACCCTTCAGCTGCACTGCCATCCATCCGCACGCGTCTCGAGAGGGCTTAAGGCGGCGTGGGCGAGATGAGTGGAGTGCGGGCACACTGGCGTACTTCTCCGGCAAGCGCCTTGCCGGGGTCTTGATCTTGCCGGACCCAGGGGCTTGTCGGGCTCTGTAACTTGCCGCTCCCCGGGCCCTTGCCGGGACGCGTATAGCGCCAAGGCGTGTCTTCTATGATGTAGTCTTCTAGTCTCCCCGGCGAGCTCCTCTCGCCAGGGCCTTGCGTGGGTGATGTGAGCTTAAGCCTGGGACGGCCTTCCCGGCAAGCTCCTCTTGCCGGGGTCTTGATCTTCTGTCTTGTACACTTTGTTCTTGAATGGCTTGATATGGAGTGGGAATGGTCTCCGGCAAGCATATGGTGGATCCATTGCGGGGGCTGCGTTGCCCGATGCACAAGTTGGGGTCTTGAGGTACCCCTACCTTAGTCTACCGGACAGAGCCCCGGGCTGGGCCATACACGGTGCCGGCGCTGTTGGGCGGGCCCAAAGCAGTCTGCAGGCACACGAGGCCCGCGGCGTGCGAATCTATTTCGCATCTGCCGCCTCTCCCGTAATGGCAGCGTCGATTGCGGCGTCGTGGGAGGCGGGCGGCGCATGCGATCTTTAAAGCATCCACCCGTGATCGTGGTGCGAGCGAGGTCGCTTCACCGTCGCTCGGCTCGCGGCCCGCCCACGCTGCCCTCATGCATGGGGGTCGTGGCGGCGAAGTGGGAGGCTGAGCCGTCACAGGCGGAGAAAACGAGCCGGCCCGCTCCTCGGCCTCCTCGCCTCCCGATTGGCGGCGGGGCGGTTGAGCCCACCTCGCCCCTTTAAAAAGGCGGAAGAAGCACAATGGCCACACTCATCCTCTTCTCCCTTCGTCTTCATCTTACATTCTTCTTTCCGCCATGGAAGGAGGGAATCCGGTTCTTCGACGGTGGCGGCGAGGTTGCCTCCAGGCAGCGCACCTCTCCCCATCCCGCTCCCGTGGCGTCGGTGCGGCCACGAGAGGGAGAGAGGGGCGTGGCATGTGAGCGAGGCCGAGGGCGTGGCCGAGGCGGTCGGGGGAGAGGCGGTCGTGGCGATTCGCCTCCCCCGTCTCCCTCGTCGTCTCCCATCCACGAGGCGGTCCATACTGGAGACGATCCCTGGGAGTTCTTCATCAAGCTTCGCCGAGCGCCTCGTCGCCGCCTCCGGCTGCCGGCCCCGTTTGCGGACGCGATGGGACGGATCTGCGAGGTGATGGAGTTGCGCATGAGGGGCTGCGGGATCGGCGGCACTTTCGGGTGAGTGTCGTGTCCCCGGCCCGGCGTGATGTTCTTCGACCGAGGGTGGAAGGCGTTCGCCGGATCCATAGCTTGACGGCGGGGTTTACCCTCCATTTTAAGTTAATGGAGGGCGACCTTCTCGCCGTCAAGGTCTTCGGGACTACGGGACCCGGGTGAGATGCTGTGTGGACAGCTCCTCGGATAGCGAAGGTCCCTCCTCGAGCGAAAGTGACGAGGAGGGGAGCGACAGCGACGACGAGGGGGATGGTGGGCCCGACTAGGCGTCGGACACCGCTGCCTCGCGCGCCACCGGCGACCTCATCTTCTGGGTCGCCGGCCTTCTGAACTCCCCGGGGCCGTCTCCTTGGGCGGCTGGCGTAGAGAGGCAGCAGAAGAGGAAGAGGGGGAGTGGCGGCAAGGCCGTCAAATCGGAGTACGAGGGCGAGGTGCCCTCGTCTGCGTATTGACGTCCCGCCACCCCGTCTACAAGCTCTGCCTCCGACGCCTTCGTCTCCGCCAAGCTCCTGGCCGGCCCCCGGGGTGTTCTCTTGGTGTCTTCTGGCGCCCGTAGCTCTCCGGGGATGCGTTCCCCATGCCCGTCACCTTGCGCAGCTCCTGGGGCACGGCGGCGCCACCGCCACGCTCTTCTAGGCGCTCCTTTCGCCCTCCCCGGCAAGCTTCTCTTGCCGGGGGCTCCTTGACCTACCTCCTGAACTCCTGAACAGAGAAACAGGAGAGGGATCACGGGCACCTTATCTTTCAATTTGTAAGCCTTCGGGCATTAGCCGCATTTAAAAACTCGTAATCCTCTCTATCATGTTTTTCATCCTCTATGGACTTGTACTATGCTATGATGTTTTTAATGAAAAGAGGGGAAAGCTTGCCGGACTGAGTCTTTTACTTGATTTCGTGTCTTGTATGTTCTTACGCTATCGGGAGCTTGCGGGCGAATCGCTTGCGAATCTTGGGACAACACCATTGGCGGTGTCGCTTCCGGCAAACAACCTTGCCGGGCGATTCGACACTTAACTTGCTGAAAGGGCTCGAAAGCAAGATAAGGGTGCAGCAGCACACTTGTGTTTGTTGAGCGGACTCGGAAACAAAACAAGTACGTAACTGGGCCACGACTTGGCTCCTCCGCGTACGGGTTTTCACAAGACACGTTCGTTCAAAGACGCAGCCCCGCCTTTCCCGGTCCATAAGAGGATGCATGACGAGGGATGAAAAACTTATCTGATATAGCAGCCCCCAGCAACTCTAGCTTGCCGGAGACAAATCTGAGTACTCGCAGCCCCCAGCAACGCTGGCTTGCCGGGGCCCTGGTGCTGGTGTATTTTTTTTGGTTTCTCCTTGTTGCTGCAATTTCAGCCATGAAAACAGCTGAGATAGATCTGCAACAGCTTCATTATTTAATGCTTATGTATATAAGTCTTGACTCTGCAATACGACGCCGTGCCTTGCCCTTCGTATGTTTATACTCTGCGCTCTTGGGGAGCTTGCCGGCGCGAACACGCTTGCTGAGTGTGGAACATCAGCAGCCCGCTGGCTGGTGTTGTTACCGGCAAGCAACCTTGCCGGGCCAGCTGCAGCGCGCTTGTGTTTGCCGAGCGGACTCGGAAACAAGGCAAGGGCGCAACTAGACCACGACTCGGCTCCTCTCGCGCACAAGTCTCTCATATGAAAGGCATTTCACGGCAAGGCTTGCCACGTTATACCCTCTACTTTACACCCTTTGTGCGCTTTTACCCTACGCTTCTAGGGAACTTGCCGGCGCTTAACACACTTGCTGAGTGCGGAACGTCAGCAGCCCGCTGGCTGGTGTTACTTCCGGCAAGCAACCTTGCCGCGTCTAGTCGCGACGCACTTAACTTGCTGAGCAGACTCGAAACGAAACAAGGGCGCGAAGCTGGTCGCGGCTCACTTTTAACTCGTTGAGTGTGTTCGAAGAAAAATAAGGGTGCGGCTATCCACGGGCAGGCTCCTCCGCGCACAGGTTTCGCGTACAAAGGATGAGCGCACGAGGGATATAACATAAAAAAGCACGAAACTAAAGAGTGCTCTGCACAAAAGCTCGAGCAACTTAGCTTTCCCGTTTCTTATTTCCTTGCGCTTGCCGGTGGAGCTCGATGGCGCGGCAGCGCAGCGCTCCGGGGAGACGCGCTTGCCGGAACGAGCACCAGAGCTGCCCTCGCCGGGCTTAGAGCGCTCCGAGGAGCGGCGCTTGTCGGAGTGTGCGCCAGAGCCGTCCTTGCTGGACTTGAAGCTCGATGGCGCGTCCTCGACGACAGCGTAGCGCTCCAGGGAGATGCGCTTGCCGGAGCGGAGGGGAGCGGGAGCGAGCGGTGCGAGGGGCTGGATATGCTCGGACTCCTAACAGCGTTAGGAGGGCGAATCTGCCTCGACCCTTCGCTTTGCTCATGCACGGACAGCGGTCCGGAGCATCCCGCGAGCCTCCGGCATGTTCTTGCCCGGCATGCGCAGTACCACCTCCGGTGAATGCGGGCGCCGCTGGGTCGTCGTCTTGTTGAGATGGCCGTGGATCCACGGAGACCGAGGCGCGGTCATCCGCCCCATCCTGGATCGGTGGCGCGCGCGAGTGCCTTCGCCGGTGTCCACCCTTCCGCTGGCGTCTCCTCCGCCCACCGTCGGCTCTGGTGGCGGCGGTTGAGACGCAGACGGGTCTGCGACCCTCGAGGCCCTCGTCTTCGGGGCCATGACGCAGTTGTTGATGAGGTTGCCGACGAAATTGGAGAGGTTGATGAAGAACGCGCCCGTGCGAACGCCGGATCAGGTCCGCACAACCTCGACGTCCCCTACCTTGCGCGCCAAAGATGTCGGGGACGGAACGGAGGGGGACCCCGCCCGCCGCGAGCACCTATGGGGCCGGAGCCCCTTGTGCGAGCGGACGAGGCGGAGGGAGCCTGAGAGCGGATCGGCGATGCACGCGGGCGGATTTTACCCAGCTTCGGGCCGCGATGGACGCGTAAAACCCTACTGCTGCTTTGTGTTGTATTTGATCTTGCTCGAGAAATGCGAGCGTATGGTGGTGTTGTGTGTTGAGTGAGCCTCGCGAGAGTGGCTGATGAACCGAACCTCCTCTACGTTGTGCATGGGCCTCCTTTTATAGCGCAAAGGGGTCACCGACAGGTGTCAACGTAGGAGAAAGGGGTAAAAACGTAAAAGTGGTGGTAGTTGGAGCGGTCGCGGGAACGGTGGAGCTACGATTAGCTTGAGCAGTGGTTTCTACCTACTTTGTGATGGGGACAAGAGCATTTAATGCCCGTCACCGTCGACTCCAAAAGCTCCCGCCCTTGCGTCTCCGTTTGCCACGGCGATGGATCCACCACCGTGGAGTGCCACCGCACCCTTCAGGCTGCACAGCCATCCGCCACGCGTCTCTGGAGAGGGCTTAAGGCGACGCGTGGGCAGATGAGCTGGAGTGCGGGCACACAGCGTACTTCTCCCGGCAAGCGCCTTGCCGGGGTCTTGATCTTGCCGGACCCAGGGGCTTGTCGGGCTCTGTAACTTGCCGCTCCCCGGGCCCTTGCCGGGACGCGTATAGCGCCAAGGCGTGTCTTCTATGATGTAGTCTTCTAGTCTCCCCGGCGAGCTCCTCTCGCCAGGGCCTTGCGTGGGTGATGTGAGCTTAAGCCTGGGACGGCCTTCCCGGCAAGCTCCTCTTGCCGGGGTCTTGATCTTCTGTCTTGTACACTTTGTTCTTGAATGGCTTGATATGGAGTGGGAATGGTCTCCGGCAAGCATATGGTGGATCCAGCTGCGGGGAGCTGCGACTGCCCGTGCACAAGTTGGGGTACTGAGGTACCCCTACCTTAGTACACCGACAGAGATCCATAGGAAAAAATGTTGTTCGCGTCGATACAAATGGCCATCGTTGAAACTGGAGAAACAACAAAAAATTGTACATATCTAGAGACACACTTGTGGTCGAGTTTGTCCGGATCACACAATCCTCCTCAACCATCTTCAAATATTCAGCCCATAATCAAATCATTCCTTTCGGGATCATACAGTCAACCATCTTCAAATATTCAACCTACAATCAGATCCTTCCCTTTAATTATTAGCCTCACATAATCCCTTTTTATTTTACCTTATTATTAAGGATCCCATCCATTTAAATATTCTGGCAAGCCAACCACAATCCTTCCTTACCTTATTAAGGATCCCATCCATTCAAATATTCAGCCGAGCCCACACCATTATTAAGGATCCCATCCTTCATTCAAATATTCTGCCGAGCCCACACCATCCTTCCTATATTTTCTTCCGAGCCCACACACCATCCTTCCTTTGAATTAGCCGCATATATTTAGCCACATAATTAGCTGCCCTTTTTTCACGGCTGTTTGTTAATTACTGCGGCAGCTGGTATATTAACTGGTTCGACTGTGTTCAAAATCACGAGGTGGGACTATTCTTCATGTAATATGTTTATCTCAGTTGGTTACCCTGGCCGAAAGAATTAGACAGATCCCAGTCTCGATTCTGCATCGTAGTAGGATTTTTTTCATTCTCTAAGACCTAAGATAATAAAGCTTGCACGCAGCCCATAAGGAAGGCCCATGTTTTTTGCGGCTAGCTAGATGGGCTGGCGTGGCTGCCTGTACCCGGACGTACAATTCTTTTAAAATCCGATCGAGAAGAGGAGACGTGGAGAAAATAGTACCACCTCGTAGGAACCGGCAAAAGAGATCACGTAGGGAAGAAGTGAAAAAAAAAGAATGACGGTGAACCCGGAGACCCAATCCGTGCTTTATTATTAGGGAGAGATAAGGAGGTCTGCTCGGAGATAAGTTGTTGGGCTCTACTTGCCTTCACCTGTAGAAAAATCAAGGTAGGTTCCATATCCTATCCTATCTAAACACAATTCAACTACAAGTCCAATTGTAACCTACCTTATACACTATATTCGACACAACTCTAACAGAGTGAGGCTTTTGATCCTGTCCATGGGGACGACGGCGTAGGCGTCTCCATCTCCACACGTGAACTACAGTGACCGGTGGTGAACACCGCATCGGCGTGATTCGAGGCACGGTCGGGGCGGGTCGGCGTGGTGAAGTCCTTACCCTCGCGCACGCGCCGTTGCCTGTGATGAAGAACATGCTCATGGAATGGCCGTCGGCGGTGTGGTGGTGGCAGCTTATGCCGACCACGAGACCACCGCACTTGTACTGCTCGGTGGATCTGCAGCGGCGCCGCCCGATGATTTCTGTATATGAAAAACAAAATGTAAGCACTTGTACATGCATGCACGATATGCATGGATGTGACGTGAGTCGTGATAGAAGCAAAATCAAGCGAGCAATACCTCTGGTAAAGTAGGGTAGAGGTCCTCGACGCTAGCGGCCATGCGGCCGTCAACGAGCACGTCTGCCAGGTCGACCGGGACAGTGGCCTCGATCAGGAGCACGCCCTTGTTGTTGACATGGAGGAAGCGCCGACCGTGGTCGTCGAGGGCGAGGCGCCCCGCCAGGGTACGGCACGACGGCCTTGAGGAGCCCCTCCCTCGGCGCCTCGTTGGATGGCGCCGGCGCGGGGATGAGGACGTCCAGGGCGGCGAGGTTGAAGACGGTCAGCGGCACCTTCTCGCCGACGAGCGGGTGTGGCGGTTGACGCCGGCTTCACCATCGTGCTGCTCGTAATCTCCATCGATCCGATTCTAGAAGTGGTGGCGGACTTCAACGATCGGAGAGCTCGGTCACTTGATTGACATGGCAGCGCACCGAGGCGCATGGCAACGACGGAAGTGACGGCGCTAGAACGAGAAAGAGAGATCGAGAGAAAGAGAGATGAGGAGAGGAAGCACCGTGGGGTTACCTAGTTTTCTGCTCCCACCGTGTGCTACCTGATTTTCAATCTGTGTTCGTGACGATTCGCGGTAAAGCCGACGCTGCGTGCCCAATGTGGCCCATCGCTGCCCAAGCCAGCGCAACCTAGGCAGGGCACGACGTGATTCGCCGATCGAGCGAGGCTCTGAATGGACTCCACGTTGAATTTAGTATACGTGATTAAAATAGTACCACCTTGGATGTGGAAAATAATATTAGGCGAGAAAAACTGAAAGCGTAAATTCATGAGAAGAAGAAAGCGCATTGTGACGATGAACCGGAGACCCAAGGAGATATATATATATATATATATATATATATATATATATATATATATATATATATATATATATATATATAGAGAGAGAGAGAGAGAGAGAGAGATCTAGCTACTACCTATGGACTCGTAGGTCTATGGTGAACTACTCACGCATCATTGGAGAGGCGGCAAGGTTGATGTAGAGCCCCTCCGTGATAAGTTCCCCTCGATGAATCATCAAGAAGGCCTCGGATGGGATCTCGCAAGAGAAGAGGCTTTGCGCAAGGGAAAAATATTTCGTGGACTCCCCTAAGGGTTTTGGAATTCTTCTAAATTTATTGTGGTGGAGGTACGTCAAATGGAGCAAGGAGGGGCCCACATGGCACTGCCCACCCCCCTCCCGAGCGGACCCTGGTCCCATGTGGGGCCCTCTAGTCGTTTCTTCCTTGGCCTCCAAGTTCCAGGTGATCCTTATCTTCAATAAAAATCTCCAAAAAGTTTCGGGCCGATTCGATCTTATCTCATATTGATTTTATGTAAAACAAAAACATGGCAAAAAATAGGAACTGGCTCGTGGCACTAAGTTAATAGGTTAGTCCCCAAAAATGATATAAAAATGTATTAAATTATAAAAAAACATCCAAGAATAATAATACCATAGCATGGAACAAGCAAAAATAATAGATACGTTGGAGACGTATCAAGCATCCCCAAGCTTAACTCCTGCTTGTCCTCGAGTAGGAAAGTGATATAACATATTTTTGATTGTGGAATGCTACCCAACATACTTCACATTACTTTCATAGCATATACATGAGGAATTGTATGATTCAAAGAAATAGTCTATAGTTTGACATGAAGTTATAAATACTCAAGTGATGCTAACAAGCAACCATGCCTTTCAAATAACAATACTAAAGAAAATTATCCCTAGCCCATTATGCTCAATCATTTATCCATTCAGGAAAAACACTTGAATATCAATCATACTCCATGCACACACATGATCACATGACCCCCTAGTTGGTTCTTTTAATAAGAAGGATGAGACTCAACATAAAAGGAAATAGAAAGGCCCTTCACAGGGGGAAGCATTCATTTATAGAGGTGCCAAAGCTCAAATTTTAAAAAGAGATGAAAAATTTATTTTGGGAGGCATGCTTTTCTCGTCAACGAGAATGACTTAGAGTTCCCAACACTTCTCACACTGGATACATCATAGGCGGTCCCCCCAAAAAAAAAGTTTTGCCCCCCATCATCGTTTCATGGTTCTGAGACTTTGTCCCGTATTTTCCATGCACATCCGAAGGAGTTTGTTTTCCCCCTTTCCTTATCACAATCCATGGCTAGCCGTATTCACGGGTTCCCTCCATACAAACACACAAGGAAATTCAATTTGTTTTGGGACTGGGCTTCCCTTTTACCGCCACACTCTCGTGCAATGACAAGTGAATAAACACTCATCGTGATAATGACATATCCAACATGAAAATCATTGGCCACCCCTCACTGCTTCATGAGCGATACAGGCACACAAAAGAGAAATTATTTTTGATTTTTTTTAGAGATGGCACATGCAAATTTACTTAGGACGACATTGAAATACCGTATATAGGTAGATACGGTGGACACAGTTGGCAAAACAAGTTTAAGGTAAAGGATGCACAAATAGTGTTCCCACTTAATGCAAATCGAGGCTAGCATAAAGGTTGAGAAGCGACCAACTAAGAAACCATAATGATTCACATGCATACATAAAACATAACCAACACTGAATAATGCACCACAAGTTGGATGTAACTTCACTGCATAACTATTGACTTTCGTTCTTGCATAGGGGATCATCATCATTCATACTAGAGCATAATTACTCATGAACATAACTCACATATCATTATCTACATATCTCAAAACTATTGCAAAGAATCAAGTTTTTCATGTCCCATAAAATTTTGTATGCTAGTTTTCATTATTCTACTTAAATATTCATCAGATGGGGACCAAGCTCATAGCTTGTGCAATTTACCATAACTAATTTCACACTCTCAAAAAGATATAAGTGAAGCATGAGAGCAACATTCCTACAAAACATATAGCATTGGCAAAAAGATATAATTGAAGCATGAGAACAAGTTTCTTCAAAACATTCGCACCACCGTGCTTAAAAAGATATAAGTGAAGCACTAGAGCAACCACCTAGCTCAACAAATTTAAGTGAAGCACAAAGAAAAATTCTTACAAATTATGATGACGTGAGGCCATATCAAGCAAATGTGTTAAAAGGTTATGATTGTGACAAACTAAAAAGCAAAGACTCATATCATACAAGATGCTCCAAACAAAACACATATCATGTGATGAATAAAAATATAGTCTCAAGTGTGTTACCGATAGTCGTTAGAAGAAAGAGGGGATGCCTTCTGGGGCATCCCCAAGCTTAGACGCTTGAGTCTCCTTGGATATTACCTTGGGGTGCCTTGGGCATCCCCAAGCTTAGGCTTTTGCATCTCTCCATTCCTTCATCCATCGTCGTCACACCCAAAACTTGAAAACTTCAATCACACAAAATTCAACAAAACCTTCGTGAGATCAGTTAGTATAACCAAACAAATTACCACTATAAATACTGTTCAAAACCCATTCAAATTCTATTTTGCATTATAGGTACTTTTTCTCACTTTCCCATGGCTTGCACCCCCCGATACAATCCATAGTTTTATCAAAACAAGCAAACAATGCATAAAAAACAGAATCTGTAAAAAACAGAACAATATGTAGTATTCTGTCAAAAAGCCATACTTATGAAACTCCAAAACTTCTGAAAAATTAGGAAAACGTGTACAATTTGTATATAAATCACGTGTAAAACATTCAGACACATTCGACGCTCTGACGAATTTATAAAATTCCTGGACTGGGCGTCAAAGTTTCTCTTTTTCACATAATTGCATTCACAAGCATCCACATCATCCCAAAGGTCTTACTTGGCACAAACACTAATTAAAATATACAAACCAACTCAAAATAGAGGTAAATAAAGGATAGACCAATGAACAGAATGAAAGAGTGAAAAACCAAAATTTATTGTATTCGTTGGGTTGCCACCCAACAAGCGCTATCGTTTTACGCCCCTAGCTAGGCATAAAGTAATACATCAACTATTGTCATCCTTGGATTTTACTCCATAGGTGACACTCATAATGGATTCATAGGGCTGTTTAATTTTGGTCCTCGGGAAGTGCTCCATGCCTTTCTTTATAGAAAACTGAAACTTTAGATTTCCCTCTTTCATATCAATCACCGCACCAATAGTGCGTAAAAACGGTCTACCAAGAATCAAAGGGTAAGACGGATTGCAATCAATATCAAGAACAATAAAGTCCATGGGTACATAGTTCCTATTTGTAACAATAAGAAGATCATTGCTCCTCCTCAATGGTGTTTTGATAGTAGAATCTGCCAAATGCAAATTAAGAGAACACTCATCCAAATTGGTAAAACCGAGAACATCACAAAGAGAATTTGGAATTGTGGAAACACTTGCACCCAAATCACACAAAGCATTGCACTCAAAATTCTTAATACTAACCTTGATACTAGGTTCCCACTCATCATACAACTTTCTAGGAATAGAAATTTCTAACTCAAGTTTTTCTTCCAAAGCTTTCATTAAGGTTTCCACAATATGTTTAGTAAAATCCTTATTTTGTTCATAAGCATTTAGTGAGTGACGAGGACATGTACCTAGGGTAGGGTCCCAGGCCTAACCTACATACCCCACCCAAGGACACTGAAAGTGCAACTATCCCTAGGTGGTTTTGGTAATTCATAACAACATATAGCTCACTGAGCTAATGCTATTCCAAGACTATTATTTCAGGAAAGCTCAATGAATGGCATGGCATGGATGATGAAAGTGGATCCCTCAAAATACTAAGGACAAAGGATTGGCTCAAGCTCAAAAGCTCAAAACTCTTCATTTTATATTTTAGTGATCCAAGATCACATTGAGTCTATAGGAAAAGCCAATACTATCAAGGAGGGATGAGGTGTTGCTTAATGAGCCTCTTGCTTCATGTGCTTAGTGATATGCTCCAAAACCCTCAACTACTTTCCAAATGACCTGAACCCAAAGCCAAAATCGGTCACACCGATTCTTTCTATCCGGCGCCACCGATTCCAAAAGTCATAGCCACTGCCACAAACCCTAAGCAAATCGGTCCTACCGATAGGGATCTCGGTCTCACCGAGATGGGGTTGTAATCTCTCTATTTCCCTTCGTAACGTTTGGTCTAACGAAGTGAGCGATCGGTCCCACCGAGATTGCAATGTAAACTCTATGTTTCCTTTTTGTAACATTTTGGTCTCACCGAAAAGAGCAAATTGGTCCCACCGAGTTTACCTGACCAACTCTCTGGAAAGCTTATTACCAAATCGGTCTCACCGAGTTT
Source organism: Aegilops speltoides (assembly GCA_021437245.1). Taxonomy (NCBI): domain Eukaryota; kingdom Viridiplantae; phylum Streptophyta; class Magnoliopsida; order Poales; family Poaceae; genus Aegilops; species Aegilops speltoides. The sequence goes on along the minus strand of CM038146.1, from coordinate 404,301,977 downwards.
GTGTAATCGGTCTTACCGAGATTACGTTATGCCCTAACCCTAACCGAATCGGTCTCATCGAGATGCATGTCAGTCCCACCGAAAACCCTAACGGTCACTAGGTTTACTAAATCGGTCTAACCGAGTTTAACTATTCGGTCCCACCGAGTTTGGTAAATTATGTGTAACGGTTAGATTTTGTGTGGAGGCTATATATACCCCTTCACCTCCTCTTCATTCGTGGAGAGAGCCATCAGAACGAACCTACACTTCCAACTTACCATTTCTGAGAGAGAAGCACCTACTCATGTGTTGAGACCAAGATACTCGATTCCTACCATATGAATCTTGATCTCTAGCCTTCCCAAGTTGCTTTCCACTCAAATCTTCTTTCCACCAGATCCAAAACCTATGAGAGAGAGTTGAGTGTTGGGGAGACTATCATTTGAAGCACAAGAGCAAGGAGTTCATCATCAACGCACCATTTGTTACTTCTTGGAGAGTGGTGTCTCCTAGATTGGCTAGGTGTCACTTGGGAGCCTCCGACAAGATTGTGGAGTTGAACCAAGGAGTTTGTAAGGGCAAGGAGATCGCCTACTTCGTGCAGATCTACCGCTAGTGAGGCAAGTCCTTCGTGGGCGACGACCATGGTGGGATAGATAAGGTTGCTTCTTCGTGGACCCTTCGTGGGTGGAGCCCTCCGTGGACTCGCGCAACCGTTACCCTTCATGGGTTGAAGTCTCCATCAACATGGATGTACGATAGCACCACCTATCGGAACCACACCAAAAACATCCGTGTCTCCAATTGCGTTTGAATCCTCCAAACCCTTCCCTTTACTTTATTGCAAGTTGCATGCTTTACTTTCCGCTGCCTATATACTCTTTGCATGCTTGCTTGAATGGTGTGATGATTGCTTGACTTGTCCTAAAATAGTTAAAATCTGCCAAACTCTAAAATTGGGAAAAGGTTAAGTTTTTATTAGTCAAGTAGTCTAATCACCCCCCCTCTAGACATACTTCAAGGTCCTACAAGTGGTATCAGAGCCAGGTTTCCATTTGCTTTGATTTCCATAGCTTTTGGTGGTCATAGCCTTGGTTTCACAACCTAGGAGAGTATGGCGTCTAGCGAGGGAAATTATCACCGTAGAGGTCCTTACTTTGATGGTACTAATTTTGCTAGTTGGAAGCATAAGATGAAAATGCATATTCTTGGACATAACCCCGCCGTTTGGGCAATTATTTGTATTGGCTTGCAAGGTGAATTCTTTGATGGGAGAGAACCGAACCATGAAGCTAATGCAGAAGAACTGAAGATGCTGCAATACAACGCTCAAGCTTGTGATATCATCTTCAACGGATTGTGCCCCGAAGAATTCAACAAAATCAACCGTCTTGAGAATGCAAAGGAAATTTGGGATACTTTGATTGATATGCATGAAGGTACCGAGTCCGTCAAAGAATCCAAGTTGGATGTGCTCCAAAGTCAGCTTGACAAGTTCAAAATGAAGGATGGTGAAGGTGTCGCTGAAATGTACTCTAGGCTTGCTCTTATCACAAATGAGATTGCCGGCTTAGGGAGTGAAGAGATGGCCGACAAATTCATCATCAAGAAGATCTTAAGAGCATTGGATGGAAAGTATGATACCGTGTGCACATTGATTCAAATGATGCCAAACTACAAAGATCTCAAGCCAACGGAAGTCATTAGAAGAATTGTTGCTCATGAGATGTCACTCAAGGATAAGGAGGAACTTCACAACAAGTCAAGTGGTGCTTACAAAGCCTCAAGTGAAGCCCCCACATCATCAAGCGAGAAACAAACCTTCAATGAAGAATTGAGCTTAATGGTGAAGAATTTCAACAAATTCTACAAGAGTAGAAGCAAAGAAAGAAGCTCCAAGTCAAGGTCTTACAATGACAAGAGATCTTCTAGTCGCGAGCGCAATTGCTACAATTGTGGGAGACCCGGACACTATTCCAATGAGTGTACGACACCCTACAAAAGAAGAGAAGATTCTCCAAGAAGAAGGAGCAAAAGAGAAGAATCACCACCAAGAGAGAGGAGGAGTAGAGATGATCGTTATGAACAAAGACCCTCATGGAGAAGCAAGGATTCGGAAAGGAAGGACAAGTCATCAAGGAGCTACACAAAACGAAGGCATCAAGCTCATGTTGGTGAATGGGTATCCGGCTCCGACTCCGACAATCACTCCGAGAGAAGCTATCACTCTGACTCCAAATACACTCAACATGAAGGTGTTTCCGGTCTAGCACTTGTGTCAACCAACTCCTACGACATATTTGATTCACCAAATGAAGGTGTTGGAAGATGCTTCATGGCCAAAGGTCCAAAGGTAACACACCCTGAGTATGTTGATTTCAATAGTGATGAAGATGACTTGCTTGTGGATGATGATTTACTTGTTGACAACTCTAGTGATGAATACTATGATGAAACATGAATTAATCATGCTAATCAAGATAAAACGAATGACAATGATAAGGATAAGATTGATCTTCTAACTAAAGAACTAAACACTCTTAAGTTAGCTCATGAAACTATCTATGAAGATCATCGAGAACTTTTAAGGGCTCATGAGAAGTTACGCTTTGAAAAGCTCAATCTTGAGCAAGAGCATGAGTTCTTAAAGGCAATCAATGATGATCTTCGCAAGTTCTTCTTACATTGCCAAGCGTTTACTCTTATCTACTTACATGCCTCAAGTCAAGTCAAGTAACAAGTACAAGAAAGATACTTCCTCTAGTAGTAACAATAATAATGTCAAATCTAATATTGTTGCTTCTAGTAGTTCTCTTGATTCCACTAATGATTCTCTTAGCCAAGTTACACTTGAGCAAGAAAATAGCTTATTGAAGGAATTATAGAAAGGTGCTTACAAGAGCCTTGCGGGAGTAAGCAATTCGAGGAAATTGTGCATAAGCAAGGAAGGCACCGAAGAATCAAGGTGTTGGTTTTGAACGAAGGTTCAATGCCAATGGAGTTGAGTGGGAAGAAGATCAATACCCCAAGATGAAGTTTGTTCCTCAACAAGAGAAGTATGATCCTACTTCTTTCAAGGGAACACAAGCTCAAGATGATCTTCCACCACAAGACCACAAGAACAAAGGCAAAGACAAGCTTCAAGAAGAGATTGATGCATTTGAAGAAGCACCTAAAGCCTCGTTCAAGTGGGTCCCCAAGACTACGTCAAGTTCTACTTCATCAAGTACAACTACAACGCCAAGGATTCCCATCAAGATGATGTGGATCCCGAAGAAGAAGAACTAGAGAGTTATTGAGGGTGACTCCGCCAACATTCTTCACTCATATCATTATGGCAAGAACAAGTGCAATCAACTTCCACATCTTGCACTAGTTCAAGGAGTCACAAACCCTCATGTTGGTAAGGCAAGGGACAAGGTAACCTAATGATTTAATGGACATCATTTTGTGTGTGCTTCACTCTTTGTCTATGGATATTATTGTTTGTTCCTTGTGGGACTAACCCATGTAGGTAAGTTGAAAGTGCAACTCACTCCAAAGGATTGCTCCAAATGATCTACATCAACATTGAGCATCCACATCTTCGACACCTACATGAAGTCATCATCGACAAAACCCAAGGTTAGTTCATCCCTCTAAGGGGGAATCTCACATCTAGGGGGAGCTTAATTCTAAGAATTGAGTCAAAGCAACTCTAATGGTGTGAACATATCAATGCATTATGTAAAAGTGGTAACCCCACTTGAGCTTAAATGATGAGTATGACCTATGATCAAATGTTCTCATTTGACTCCTAAGTCAATATACTCATATATAGATGAGCTAGTCATCGCCAATTATTTGATAGATGCTAGAATTGGTTGTGCATGCTTTGCCGCATATTTCATTTGTCATCTTATTGTGTGAGCATGTTGGTGCATATTTTACTCATTCAAGAACATCCACTTGTTGTTTTGATTGTTTGCTCTCTTTTCTTGTTGCCAAGTGGATGGACAAGAATGCCTAAGAACCTTCTTTAGCTATCTATGCTTTTCTCGTCTCAAACTCTATTCATGCTACATCACAAAATTTGATCAAGTCAGATTCGAACCACTCTGTGTGAGGAGCACTCGGAGTCCCCGATTCGTCATAGACTTAAACCTCCAAAACCTCTTTGTGACTCTCGGTCTGACCAATTCCTCCATTTCGGTCCTACCGAGATCACTAAGTTGATCTGAGTTTTCAATCTCGGTGCAACCGATTTGAACTTTTCGGTCACACCAAGTTGTTGTAGCTGTACACAGTTATGCATCTCGGTGCCACTGAGTTGTTCCACTCAGTCACACCGACAGGGTCGGGCTATATATAGCCACGGGCAAAACTTTTGGAAATTTCTCCGAAACCCTTCGCCCGCGCAATAGCTTGCTCTACCATCGAAGGTCTTCAGATCGTCTCCTCGTCGCCAGCAGCCTCCTGTCGCTGGTCTCCGCCGCCTTCAATGGAATTCGCCCCCACCGTTGTCGCCGTAGCGAGTCCACCGCCAAGTTAGGGTATGGACTCAATCTTTGTGCTATCCACGTCTGATTCCAAGCACATTGTACTCTTAATGAATCTTGCCACGATTGAAACACTTCTATCCAGTCAAAGTAGTCTGTAGATTAGATGAGATTCAAATTTTTAGGGTTAGGTTTCCCCCGAAATCATCTCGGACCCACCGAGTTGAAAAACTCGGTCTCACCGATTTGGCTTATGCCATTGCACTAGTGACTCTCGGTCTGACCGAGAATTACTAATCGGTGCGACCGATTTGAGGATTCTGTGAAACCCTAGCAGTCTCGGTGCCACCAAAGCGTGACTCGGTCCAACCGAGATCATCGATTTAGGTTCCAAAACTGCTTCGTATCACCGAGTTTGAAAATCGGTTGATCCAAAATGCTTTTCGTGGAAAACTAAAACTGAACTTTTGAATCATTCTTTTGCAAAAATCTCGCATTTTGTGATGCTCATCTATTCTATCTCATCTATAACTCTTCACAGGGTCAGCAATCAGCTTTTTGCAGCATGTCAGACCAGAGTGACAGTCAGAACAGGTCAGAAGAGCAGATGGACTTGAGTGAGGGCACTAGTCCCTCAACTATACATGAAGGGAGCAGAAGTACTCCTAGCAATTTGCCTAAGGCTGCTACTAGGCAAAGGAGGAAGAGGACTTCAGACTCAGAAGATGAAGATTATAAAGCTGAGGAAGATGAGGCCACTTCCAAGAAAGTGGTGCTCAAGAAGGAATATGGCCCTGCACATAGCACAAAGCCAGGTTTGAAGAAGAAAGTTCCTGCCAAGAGGACACCAATGCCAAAGGCCAGAAAGTCCACTCAAGTGCCAGCCTAGACAGAACCCAAAGAGGCACCTGAGAAGAAAGTCACTTCTTCCAAACCTCAGAAAGTCCGCACTGGTGAGACTATGAAGTTCACAATTGAATCAGAGGATGAAGGTGGCCAGGACAAGAAGAAGAAGAGAGCAAGAACCACAACTGCCAAGGTCCTTGGAAAGCCCTCCATGAGAAAAGATTCTGAAGAAGAGGAAGAGGTTGCTGCACCAGCACCTAAGGCACCCATGCTTATGGGAGATGCAATCAGATCAGGGGCTGCAACATCTAAGCCCAAGGAAGCACCCAAAGCTGTCTCCAAGGCCAAGCAAGTTCCAAAGAGGAATACTAGGAGTATTCAATTCTTTGAGAAGAACAAGGCCCAGTGCCAAATGTTGTCAAGAAGAGGATGAAGAAGGACAGGTCCTAAGAAAGCTCAAGCCCAAGATACCAGACCACAATGATGCCCATCCTGTGGATGAGGACATGAGGATCAGGAAAGATTCAGGGCTGAGACTGTGGAGGATGGAAGATCCATATGCATCAAGAAGAAGAACTGCTGTTGACTACAGGGTCCACACAAAGGAACAACAGGACTTCTATGAAACAATTTCTGGACAAGAAGCCTATAGTTTGTGACATGAGGTGGGTCATTGGACCTACATCAAAGACAATGAAGAGCACTATCTGGAGTGCAAGAAAGCTTTGTTGCTTGTGGAGTTGCTGATTTTGTTGGATGAAGTTCACCTTTGGAATGATGAACTTATCATGCAATTATACTCCACAACACACTTTTACCCAGATGGAAGAATTGTTTGGATGTCTGAAGGTACAAGGTACCAATCCACTATTGAAGAATGGGCAAGTCTGATAAATGCCCCCAAGGAAAATGAGGATGACCTGGATATCTATGCAAAGAAGAAGATGGATCACAATTCCATGGCTCACATGTACAAGGAAATTCCAGACAAGGCAGTACAAACTTACAAGTTTGGATCAGTTCACTTTCTGCTGTCAGGGTTGCCAACCATTAATTGGATTCTGAGGCATACTTTGTTGCCCAAGTCTGGTGACCATAACATGATTAGAGGGAATGCCATCAACATGTTGCATGTGTTTGATGTGCCACAAAAGTTCAAAGTCATGAGCCTGATGATTGAAACAATTAAGAGGACTGCAGCAGATCAGAAGAGGAGCTGTGGATATGCACCTCAGATTCAGGAATTGATCAACTCAAAGATGGGCACAGGGAAATATCAGTTGGATAAGGAACACTTTACACTTTATCCATACTTTGAGGACAATGAGGTTGTCATGAATGAGAATGATCCACAATCAGTTCAAGCTCAGGAGAAGAAGGAGAAGGCAAAGCAGGAGAAGGCTGCCAAGATGCCAACTCAAGAGGAGGCATCTGAATATTTCTTGAAAACCAAACAGGAGCAGCTTGGTTACTTGATAGCATCTACACTGAGGATTGAGAAGGGACTGGCCACCCTCACTCAGAATCAGGAGAGCCTTCAAAGAATCATGGAACTCAAATTCCATGGCCTTGATGTTAAAGTAACTGAGATTCAGTCGGTTGTAGAGCAGCTGCAGGAGGACTTGCAGGAGAAGCAGGGCAATACAACAACTAATGTGTTTTCCAGAGCGCCTAGAGCCCAGAGGTCTGTTGTAGTGCCAGTGACAGACACTAGAGCAACAACTTCAGCACCAGCCACTGCCCCTTCAGTTCCAGTGAAAGCAGCTCCAGCATCCACTCTAGCACCCTCTACTTCAACTGAAGCCTTCATCCTTGGAGTCATCAGGACACCTCCACCACAAGATCAAGCCTGAGAGTCGATCTAGCACTATGCATTTTCTATGAACTTTTTGGTAACTTGTTGCCAAAGGGGGAGAAAAATGTATAGATCATAGGGCTTCGAGAGAGAGAGAGAGAGAGAGTGTTGCTTTTATTCTCTCTTGCTTTTATTTGGTGGTTTTAAACTTTGTTTGCTTTTGGTTGAGATACTATGCTTGTGAGACATTGATGATCATGTGTTTGATCATAAGCTACACTTATGCATGCTTGATATTATCCTATCTATCTTATGTGATCATTCACAATGCTTGGTGATGAGTGCATGTATTCAATATTTATTATTTTGAGCGCTCCACCAAGATGTATGTGACATGGAAGAGTAACCCATGAGCCTAATTCTTTGTGCATTTGCAGTCCAAAGCAAATCTTAAACTATGCACAAATTTAGGGGGAGCTCTTGCTTATCACATACTTCTCAAAGCGACGATGTTATTCAATCTTATTATCATTTGTCGAAGCTTTGATCTATATGTTGTCATCAATTACCAAAAAGGGGGAGATTGAAAGTGCAACTATCCCTAGGTGGTTCTGGTAATTCATAACAACATATAGCTCACTGAGCTAATGCTAATCCAAGACTATTATTTCAGGAAAGCTCAATGAATGGCATGGCATGGATGATGAAAGTGGATCCCTCAAAATACTAAGGACAAAGGATTGGCTCAAGCACAAAAGCTCAAGACTCTTCATTTTATATTTTAGTGATCCAAGATCACATTGAGTCTATAGGAAAAGCCAATACTATCAAGGAGAGATGAGGTGTTGCTTAATGAGCCTCTTGCTTCATGTGCTTAGTGATATGCTCCAAAACCCTCAACTACTTTCCCACATCCACAAATTACCTACACCCAAAGCCAAAATCGGTCACACTGATTCTTTCTATCCGGCGCCACCAATTCCAAAAGTCATAGCCACTGCCACAAACCCTAAGAAAATCAGTCCTACCGATAGGGATCTCGGTCTCACCGAGATGGGCTTGTAATCTCTCTGTTTCCCTTCGTAACGTTTCGGTCTAACCGAAGTGAGCGATCGGTCCCACCGAGATTGCAATGTAAACTCTCTGTTTCCTTTTTGTAACATTTCGGTCTCACCGAAAAGAGCAAATCGGTCCCACCGAGTTTACCTGACCAACTCTCTGGAAAGCTTATTACCAAATCGGTCTCACCGAGTTTGTGTAATCGGTCTTACCAAGATTACGTTATGCCCTAACCCTAACCGAATCGGTCTCACCGAGATGCATGTCAGTCCCACCGAAAACCCTAACGGTCACTAGGTTTACTAAATCGGTCTGACCGAGTTTAACAATTCGGTCCCACCGAGTTTGGTAAATTGTGTGTAACGGTTAGATTTTGTGTGGAGGCTATATATACCCCTCCACCTCCTCTTCATTCATGGAGAGAGCCATTAGAACGAACCTACACTTCCAACTTACCATTTCTGAGAGAGAACCACCTACTCATGTGTTGAGACCAAGATACTCCATTCCTACCATATGAATCTTGATCTCTAGCCTTCCCAAGTTGCTTTCCACTCAAATCTTCGTTCCACTAGATCCAAAATCTATGAGAGAGAGTTGAGTGTTGGGGAGACTATCATTTGAAGCACAAGAGCAAGGAGTTCATCATCAACGCGCCATTTGTTACTTCTTGGAGAGTGGTGTCTCCTAGATTGGCTAGGTGTCACTTGGGAGCCTTCGACAAGATTGTGGAGTTGAACCAAGGAGTTTGTAAGGGCAAGGAGATCGCCTACTTCGTGAAGATCTACCGCTAGTGAGGCAAGTCCTTCGTGGGCGACGGCCATGGTGGGATAGACAAGGTTGCTTCTTCGTGGACCCTTCGTGGGTGGATCCCTCTGTGGACTCGCGCAACCGTTACCCTTCGTGGGTTGAAGTCTCCATCAACGTGGATGTACGATAGCACCACCTATCGGAACCATGCCAAAAACATCCGGGTCTCCAATTGCGTTTGAATCCTCCAAACCCTTCCCTTTACATTCTTGCAAGTTGCATGCTTTACTTTTCGCTGCCTATATACTCTTTGCATGCTTGCTTGAATAGTGTGATGATTGCTTGACTTGTCCTAAAATAGTTAAAATCTGCCAAACTCTAAAATTGGGAAAAGGTTAAGTTTTTATTGGTCAAGTAGTCTAATCACCCCCCCTATAGACATACTTCAAGGTCCTACAGACACATCATTAAAGAGGCCAAGACTTATGAAGGAAGTACCGACTGAAATGATCACAACGTTCAAGTCACTCGACGCTGAATCCACTCGGAAGCCCCACCTTCACTCGATCGACCTTGTTCACTCGGAGTGCCAAGCATCACTCGGAGACAGAAGACCTAAAGTCACCCTAGGATGGCAACAGGCAGGCGATCAACTCGTCACCATGAATAGCATTTATTACGTATGTTTCCAGTAATGCTAGACTTAATTCTCCATCGAACCCTTGGGTTACGGGGCATTATGAGGGGCCAACAGACTTTATATAAGCCGCCCCTCTGCTCCTGCAGAAGGGTTTGCACCCCTGTAACTCAAACACTCCACATAACAAAGCTCCCGCAGCACCGATACGTAGGTTTGTTACCTCTTCTGAGAGGGGTCTGAACTCGTAAAATCTGAGTGTACAACCTCGCCGTAGCTAGGCTCTTCCCGCTCATACGTACCCCTATCCTCTACTGTCAGATTCGTTCCCATGACAGTTGGCACCCACCTTGGGGCAGGCGTCTTAGCGGCTTCTGGCGTGGTTGCGTTTTTCACCGTCTTCATCATGTCTTCCAGAGGCGGACTGTTCGTGGGTCGCGAGATCCATCTCGGCACTCTCAGTTTCATTGTCGATGATTCGGCGTGGCTTTAGGAAGCCCCGTTGGACGTCGAGGCGATCCCTATTCACGGGGCAGCGTACGTCGACACGAGTGCCTGTGGCGTCCTCCTTCGGCAGCCGTCAACTCCGTTGTCGGTGTTAAAACTGGCCGATCTCGGGTAGAGGGTCCCGAACTATGCGTCTGAGGATCAAAGGTAACAGGAGGCTGGGGACACGATGTTTACCCAGGTTCGGGCCCTCTTGATGGAGGTAATACCCTACTTCCTGCTTGATTGACTTTGATGAATATAGGGGTTACAAGAGTTGATCTACCTCGAGATCATAATGGCTAAACCCTAGATGTCTAGCATGTATGATTGTGATTGCCCCAACGGACTAAACCCTCCGGTTTATATAGACATCGGAGGGGCCTAGGGTTATACAGAGTCGGTTTACAGATAAAAGGAATCTCCACATCCGAACACCAATCTTGCCATCCACGCAAAGGAGAGTCCCCTCCAGACACGGGGGAATGCCTTCTATCTTGTATCTTCATAGCCCGTCAATCCGGCCCATGTCTCATAGCCCGGACGCCCGGGGACCCCCTAATCCAGGACTCTCTCAGTAGCCCCTGAACTAGGCTTCAATGACGATGTGTCCGGCATGCAGATTGTCTTCGGCATTGCAAGGCGGGTTCCTCCTCCGAATACTTCAAAGTAGTTGATCAAAAGAACTATACCCGGCTCTGTGTAATAGCTACAACCCTAAATCACAAAGGCAAAATACTTAAACAGAAATAGGTTATGTCTTCTGACAGCTTTTCTGGCGAGGCGTTATGTCCTGGCCTTATTATTGTTTTGAACTGTTTTTAGCCACCCGCTTGGCGTTTCGAGGCACGATCTTCATTGACACGTCTTGTCAAAGCAGATATAGTGTCCCCTTATTGTGGGATTCCCATCAATACGGGTTTGGGTAATCCAACCGTGCCATTTGCACGACCCTTTGGGAATAGGCGAGTTTTAAGGCTCGTAGGGGGACACTCGATATTCACTGCCTTTATAAGAAGATAAGGGTCCATCTTTTTACCCCATGCCTTCTTCCTCAGCCCATCTGCCCTCGAGCTCCAGCGCCCAAGTTTCAAACTTTCCCCTCGCCACCAACTACTCCAGCCATGTTCAGATCCGGCTCGCACGACAAGTGGATGGCCTCCTCCGTGATGGAGAAGGACATCAAGGAGCTTCGGGAAGCTAGGTATTTGACCGCGGAAATCATATAGACTCCCTGCCAAAGAGCAAGTTATCCCCTCTCCAGAACCCGGGGAGAGGGTGGTATTCCTCCCTCACTTTCTCTGCGGACTAGGGTTTCCCCTACACCCCTTTGTCCGAGGTCTCATGTTCTATTACAAGCTGGATTTCCATGATCTGGCCCCGAATTCCTTCCTCCACATCTCGGCATTAATCGTCGTGTGTGAGGCATTCCTCCGCATTCCTCCCCACTTCCGCCTGTGGCTCAAAAATTTCAATGTGAAGTCGAAGGTGGTCAACGGGCAACATGCAGATTGCGGCGGCGCCATGATAAGCAAGCTTCCCAAAGTTATCTGGCCGAAAGGGGCCTTTGTTGATACCGTAAAGATATGGCAGCAGGAGTGGTTTTACATCACTGAACCCCGCGACACCAAGTGGGCGGCCGGCCTTGCATTTAGATCCGGACCCCCCCACTGCGGCTTGCGTCCTGGACCAATAAGGGTCTGGATTGGGGATCATCCGACGAGGTGCTGATGCTGAAGAAGCGCATCAAATATATCATAGACAAGAACACCAGCCTCACAAACGTGATGCAGGTGATGCTCATCCGCCAGTCCCTTCCCTGCCAATGCCGACCTCTCCGCATGTGGGAGTTCAATCCAGAAGGGCCACGGATCCTGACGTGATTCTTCGACACGACGCATAAAGCGATCTGGAAGCTACTTTTCAAGACTCAAAAGTCATGGCCATGGACGTCCGAAGACATCAGCCTCGGCTGCAATCATCCAGCCTCCCCAATAAGTGCTACAGTTTCGAACACAGCATGGTTCATTAATGAAAAGAGGGGGTGGACTGAGACTTACATCCTGTAAAAAAGGGCTAGACGAAGAAGGCGGAGCGGATCAGATGTCCAGCTCCATTGTCCGAAAACCCAACAGATCCTCTTCTAATGAAGATGCTGGTCCCGGCGCCCTATCAAGCGCCAGAGAAAAGGTCTAGAAAAAGAACAAGGGAGCCAAAGATGGCCCCCGCCGCAAAGGTACTCCGGACGTGGTGTCCGGAGAGACAAATACTCACTCCTTCGAGGAAGATGAAGACGAAGAGGAGGAGGAGGAGGCAGAAAGCAATCCTTCTCCGAAGGGAGGAAGATGAAGAGGGCGGCCCCCAAAGACCCCGAGGTGGGGGCTCAGATTCGGACGCCGAAGCCATCCCTGAGTGGCGCCCCAGGCCGAAGCCCCTCGCTGAATTGTAAGTATCCAGGGATGCCTTACATAAATTCAGTCTTTATAATTACTATCCTAACACAAGCTTCGAGGTATGCAATGTAATATTCGTGACCGCTTTTCATATGAAAAGATACCTGTGTATAGATAGTAGCCCCTGAGACTCTGACCGTCCCTTCTTCTTTTTTTTAAAAAAAGCGGGGGGGGGGGACAGAGGATCAATAATCTTCGCAGGAGATAATATACTTTGATATGTTGAAATGTAGGCTTCTCTATTAGCGGCGACCGCTCAGGCCGCCAAAGTATCCGATCTTAAACGTAAGCTGGGGCTCGCCGATGAGGATCTAGTCCACATCAACAAGAGATTGGATGAGGCGCAAGGTATGTTTTAGAACACTTTGTTCGTGCCTGTATTAATATGCAGATTTTGTGTCAAAGCTCATGTGCGGCTATGTGTATGATTGCAGGCAACACGACTGCGGTTGAGGCCCTTGAGGGTGAACTTACCCAGGCCAAGGAGCAGGCACGGGTGAACAAGGCGGCCGCTAATAAAGCGGCCGAGGACTTGAAGTCCGAACGAGTTGTCCGCTGCCAATACGAGGAGCGGGTGACCGAAGTACAGCAGGCGCTCAAGGACGCCGCCGATAAGTACAAGTCCCTAGAGGAGAAAAGTAAAGCCTAGGCGACCGACCTTGCCGAGGCCCTTAAAGAGGCCGAGGAGGCGCGGGCCGAATCCCAAGCGGCGCGTGAGGAGATTAAGCAAGTCGGAAAAATAGCGGCTGGTACGCCCTTTCTTCTACAAAGTAAATTCGGCAATCAGTCGTATGTTTTACTCATGCAACTATGGGGTGCTCCAGATGTCTTTGTGGATCTTCCGAAGAGCGCTGCTGACGCCGCACGGTTTTTCCAAACCCAGGAGGGGCACGCGACGAAGAAGCAATTCTGGAGCCAGTTCATGGCAAGGGAGCGCCCCGCACTGCTGAATGACTAGATGGCGCACTGGGCTGAGCTGAATAGGATGTCCGGATCAGCTATGAGGGACGTCATAGTCCGGCTGTGGCCAACTAAAGCCGTTTCGAGCAGCTATTTTGGCCTAGTGTGGCGACTTGTTGACGCTCTGCCCCATATTGACGCAGTGAAGCGTTCGCCCTGTATAGAAGGACGCGGCTGGCCTTTGCCCGTGTCAAGATGCACCGGGCCAAGATGAAGGCCGCCAGCGTGGCCGTTGAAGGTCCACCCAGAGACAAGATCCACCGTACGCTCAAGCTCTATTTCGAAACGTCCTGGAAGGGACCCGCTTAATAGAGGGCCAGTCCTCAAAGGACATCTTGTTTGAGTGAATGTGTCCAAATTGCCTGGATGTTTGTATGAACCAAAACTTTGTAATATATTTATGTTGTTTGTCTTTAAAAGTGCTATTCCTCCTGTGCGGCCGTTGTATACCTGAGAGTTTACCAGTCGTCGGCTTCAGCCCTCACGTAGATACTACGGGGGTGTTTGAAATAGCACATGACCACACGTTAACCCAACGTCTTGGTCCGTAAAGGAGGTGTCAGTGCAGCGAACGAGGCAATCGGACTATGTGGCTTTACCACTCTCACTTAGCCATAGGAGTTTGATGATGGGGTTGTAAGTTAGCCCCTGGTGCGTTTGCGGCTACCGAACTTAGATGCCTTTAGACGCGTGATTGAAAAAAGCCAGCCCTTCATGCAAAACGGAATAAATCGTTAGAGATTTAATAAGTCACCGAGTTGCTGACCAGCTCTCGCCACATCACGACAGTCAGTTTTCGACTTTCTCTACTGAGGTGCTTAACCGGGCCAGCCGGAAACACAATCGCAATAGTTCTCCCTTTATTACCTTAGCCAAAACGGAATGTAAGGTAGCAAGCATAGGAGCCGGACAACCCAACTATTGAACAAAGACGTAATTTAGAGCCGATGCATATAATGCAGTATTAGGGACGCCGAAGTGTACTCTTAGAGTATTCGGACTTTCTATTGTTGAGGATATGTATATGGCTAGAATAGAGCCCCTAGCGATTTAAGTCGTACCAAGGTGTATATGCCAATTCGGACGTGGACTGGGAAAACAGATTAAAAATAAGCCAAGACCAAACAGGGTTGGGCGAAACTGTTTCCATTATACTCTGATTGGTACGTCAAAACGTATTTTTATAGAAGATGCGATAAGCATCACGGCTATTTTACATGCCGAGGACAAGATAAAGCTGTATACAGGTCCTAAGATAGAAAAAATGATCTTGAAGATCCTTTGGATACTCTGCCGCATGTCTGTGCTGCTTTTCGCCTTGGTGTATGATCCTTTAAGAGGGTCAATGATCGAGTGTGCATGAGGGGCCCAGAAGGGGGGCCCTTGTTACCAGCATGAATTGACGTGGGTTGTAAAGAACCAGAAAAATTATGTTTAGCGTGCCTCCGTCCGAATATGTAGGTGGAACAATATGAAGGTCCGAATAGGGTCGAACTGTACCGTGGACCTTATGTTTAGCATGCCTCCGTCCTTGCCCATGGTATTTTTAACGCGTAGTTATGTACGCGTGGTACGTATGCTGCTATTAGGATAGGGCATTGACGGAGGCCGAATTGCTAATCTAGCTCTGGATGAGCCAGAGTGTCATTCTGCAGGGTAGACTGGACTCGTTTAACTGTGTCCGAGGGCTTGACTGCCATTGTAGTATTTGGCTTAGTGAGGCCACCCTACACCTCGGCTGCAAGGGCCACGGTATTCTCCTCTGTACGGAGGGAGCACTCCATGTTTCCATTGACTGTTATAACGCCACGTGGTCCAGGCATCTTGAGCTTTAGATAAGCGTAGTGCGGGACTGCATTGAAACAGGCAAAAGCGGTTCGTCCGAGTAGTGCATGATAGCCATTGCGGAACGGGACGATGTCGAAGATCAGGTCTTCACTCCAGAAGTTATCTGGTGGGCCGAAGATGACTTCTAGTGTTATGGATCCTGTGCAACAGGCCTCTACGCCGGGTATTACCCCTTTAAAGGTGGTTTTAGTGGGCTTGATTCTTGATGGATCAATACCCATTTTATTGACGGTGTCCTGGTAAAGTAGATTAAGACTGTTACCGCCGTCCATAAGGACTCGTGTGAGGTGGAATCCTTCAATAATTTGATTGAGGACCAATGCAGCCGAACCTCCATGACAGATACTGGTTGGATGGTCTCTGCAAGCAAAGGTGATCGGGCAAGCTGACCACGGATTAAATTTTGGGGCGACTGGTTCTAAGGCGTAGATGTCCCTTAGCGCGCGCTTGCGCTCCCGCTTAGGGATATGAGTAACATAGATCATGTTCACCGTTTTGACCTCGGGGAGGGGGGATTTCTTCTGCCCCCTTGTGTTTGGTGGGTGAGGCTCTTCATCGTCGTCCTCGCTGGGCGGCCCTTTCCCCTTGTGTTTGGTGTTGAGATTGCCAACCCGTTTAAAGACCCAACAGTTTCTGTTGGTATGATTGGCAGGCTTATCGGGGGTGACATGAATCTGGTAAGGCCGATCGAGTATTCTGTCCAAACTAGATGGACCATCTCTGTTTCCTTTGAATGGCTTCTTCCGTTGACCGGATTTAGCGCCACAGAATCCGGCGTTGACTGCCGTGTCTTCAGTACCTTCGTTATTGTTTCAACGCTTGTGCTTGTTGCATCGTGGCTTGCCATTGTTGTCCCTGGCTTTGGAGGTGTCAGGGTTGCTAGTGATATTGCTTTTACGGGCTAGCGAGCTATCTTTTCCCGCGCAAAAGCGAGTCATAAGTGTGGTAAGGGCTGCCATGGACTTCAACTTTTCTTGGCCGAGGTGTCGGGCGAGCCACTCGTCTCGGACGCTGTGTTTAAAGGCCGCGAGGGCTTTGACGTCCGGATAGTCCACAATTTGGTTCTTTTTAATTAAGAACCTGATCCAGAGTTTCCGTGCTGATTCTTGGGGTTGCTGGATTATGTGACTAAGGTCATCAGCGTCTGGGGGCCGAACGTAGGTACCTTGGAAGTTATCTCTAAAGGCATCCTCCAAGTCTTCCCAGCTGCAAATAGATTTCTCTGGGAGGCTATTTAACCAGTGCCGAGCTGGTCCCTTTAATTTGAGCGGGAGGTATTTGATGGCATGGAGATCATCACCACGTGCCATGTGGATATGGAGAAGAAAATCTTCGATCCATAATGCGGGATCTGTCGTACCATCGCATGATTTAATGTTGACGGGTTTAAACCCTTCTGGGAACTGATGTTCCATCACTTCGTCGCTGAAGCATAGGGGTTGTGCGGGGCGCCTCTATACCGGGCGATGTCGCGGCATAGTTCGGACGAAGGCCGTGTGCGGTTATTGGCCCGAGTGGGGTTGTGCCTGTCACGCCAGGTCTAATAGCCATCCTCTCGCGTTGGAGCACGCCCACTCAATCCATAGATTGATCTTGTCTGGCCGACCCTATTGTCCAGGTCCTTGCATAGGTCGTAGGTATAGCCCGGGGCCGTTGCCTCCTTGCCTTGATGGCGGGGTGGCACGGGCTGGTGTTCGGCATGAGTAGCCGATCTGTCCCGTCCACCTGGTGGTCGGTCGGGCTCGTCAGCAGTTTTGTGCTTTGGCGGTATTGGCTCAAGGGCCTCTTCATCAAATTGTGGTGGTAGCTTGCGCTTCGGGTAACTCTTAGTTGGGCGTTCGAGGCCGTATCCCTCGGCTGCCAGGACATTACTCCATCTGTCATTGAGTAAATCCTGATCAGCTTGAAGCTGCTGCTGCTTCTTTTTCAGGCTTCTTGCAGTGGCGATTAGCCGGTGTTTAAAACGCTCTTGTTCGAGGGGTTCCTCCGGCATGATGAAATCTTCGTCGCCGAGCCTCACATCCTCTTCGGAGATCGGTAGGTAGTTACTGTCCTCCGAGCCCTCGTTCCCAACAGGGTCGTCGGGGTTAACTTGCCCATCCTCCCAATCGCCCTATTCGGATGTTGGCTCGACAAGGGCTTCAGGGTCTTCGGCATTCTCTGGAGTGTTATTGTCTCCGGTGCCGGTATTGTTGTCTTTGTCACGACGTGATTTTGAGCGGCACTGCTGACATTGACATTTCGGAGGTGCTTCAGCAGGCTTGTCCTCAACTGGATCCTTATCGCCGTCATCCTCTTTAGGTGTGTCCACCATGTACACGTCGTATGTGGAGGTGGCCGTCCAACGTCCGGTAAATGGAGGGTCTTAGCCTTATTCGTCTCCGGCATCGTCGTCCATACCATCGATGTCTTCGGAGGCGTAGTCCAGCATGTCGGTAAGATCTTTGACACTGGCTATGAAGTGGGCGGTGGGTGGGACGTAAAATTCCCCGCTCTAAGCCCCTAGTCCGTGTTGGGCGTAATTCAGAAGCGATTCCTCTGTAATGGCGAGGGATCGCATTAAGTCCAGAGCCTCGTTTAGGGGTGAGGTTTGGACAGAGAAGCGAGAGTCCGCTGGGCTGGCCGGGGGTGAGAGTCTCGTGGCCGCGCCCGCTCGACGTGGACCTTGAGGGTTCGGATTTAGAGTCCGAGGGAGAGTCTGACACTCTAGCGACAAGGGGAGCTCGGTTCGTCCTTGGGTTTGCTGATGACACCGTCCCCTCCAGATCGCGAGTTGCAGGTTCCAAAATTGCGTCCGGCAGGCTCTAAACTCCCGTCTTCGGACCTGGTAGTCTGCTCTGGATTTAAGGCCAGAGAAGCGGTCGGGGCCGCGAATCCTTCGAAGATCAAGTCTCCTCAGATATAAGCGACATAGTTTAGGTTCCCAAAACTAATCCAATGACCAGGGGCGTAGCTGTCGATCTCAAGGTGGCCAATCAAGTTGGCACGCAGTGCGAAGCCACCGAATACGAAAATTTGGCCGGGGGGGAGTCTCGCTCGACACAACATCATTGTAAATGATCGAATGAGCCATCGAACCTTCTGTCAACAGCACAGAGGAACTCTTAATGAAAGCACCCATGAACCGGCCGATCTCGGGTAGGCAGTCCCGAACTATGCGTCTGAGGATCGAAGGTAACAAGAGGCGTGGGACATGATGTTTACCCAGGTTCGGGCCCTCTTGATGGAGGTAATACCCTACTTCCTGCTTGATTAACATTGATGAGTATAGGGGTTACAAGAGTTGATCTACCTTGAGATCGTAATGGCTAAACCCAAGATGTCTAGCCTATATGATTGTGATTGCTCCTACGGACTAAACCCTCCCGTTTATATAGACATCGGAGGGGCTTAGGGTTGTACAGAGTCGGTTTACAGAGAAAAGGAATCTTCACATTCAAACGCCAATCTTGCCATCCACGCAAAGGAGAGTCCCCTCCGGATATGGGGGAAGGCCTTCTATCTTGTATCTTCACAGCCCGTCAATCCGGCCCATGTCTCATAGCCCGGACGCCCGGTGTCGTGGAATTGTCACGGCAGATGTACTAGTGAAAGGATTTAGTCGTGGAGCCATCACAACTAGGAATCTTGAAGGTGTTAATCAGGACAAAGGACACGAGGTTTATACTGGTTGGCCCCTTATGGTGAAGGTAAAAGCCTACGGTCCAGTTTTGAGTGGGATTGCTTATGTCTCGATAACCAGGGAGCGAATCACTGACCTAGCTCTCGAGTTGATGTTACCTGCCCTGAACCGCCGCCAGGTCATCCCTTTATATACAGAGGCCGACGCCTAGCGGCTCTACAGAGTCCCGGCCGGCTCATAAACAGTGTCCGGCTCGGTCTCTTAATATTTCTTGCCTTACAATACAAGTCATGCTTACATGGCGATTTATCACTACGGGCTTTAAGTCGCCTTTGGGCCATGGTCCTTTAACTAAACGGCTATCCATAACCTAGGTCTTGGGCTTCACGAATATTTGCAAGTATGACCTGGCCCCTCCTGGGCGGGCCAATAGTTATATCCCCAACATTAGGCCCTAGATTGATTTGAACTGGTTTCATGTCAATCTTCGACACTGAAGGAAAAAAATCTTCTACCTTTATTAAATTTTTATAACCCGCCATGACGTCATCTTCTGGATTTGTGGTAACCCGCCATGACATCATCTGTCATAAAAGTGCGTTTTATCCAATGTATCCCGACGGATCTTTGTCTTGATAACTATCCCAAAAATAGAGGCGTCTTTGTAGTTGGATAACTCATGTTTCAGCCTCCTCATTTTTCGCGCTCTTTAGTGGCCCTTCCTTATAAATAGACCCGACTAGGTATTCCTTCATTCTTTCCGTTTCGCTTCTTCTTCCTCTCGCCCCCATCTATTACTGGAGCTCCGCCGTCGTCGCCACAGCGCACCTCGTCTTCATCGAGCTTGGCCGCTGCATCGACCTGACCTTGACAAGAGAACGACAGCATCCTTCCTCCGCAGATCCTCCGTGGTAAGTGCTTCCCCTTTCTGCGCCATAGATCTATGCTAGGGCTAGTGTGTTCTTCTGTATAGTTCATCATTCATCCTAGTTCCTTGCACTTGCCTCTGCCGTAGCTTGTTTGATCCAGTAATAGCGTAGATCTCGTGCGGTTATTGTTCCGCATCCATTTTTAGTAGTACCAGATCTCCTTTCTTTGTAGGAATCCTCAGTAGAACGTATGAACTTCTCCGCACCATTTTTTAGGTCTAGAATTTTTCTTGTCTAAGCGTCTGTTCGATCCAAAATAACAGCTGCAAATTGCGAAACCTGTTTGTACAACACTTAGGCAAAATCTGCACTTGTTAGATTTATCTAGTCATGGCGACTCTGATCGCCGGCTTTAAGGAAGCAATGCTCAATTAATAACTTGAACCACACTTGGCGGTTTATATAGTGTTGACGGCTTATAGAGCTTATGGTGGCTTAACTAATCAGGACATAATTATCCTTATACCATTAGGCCCATTCATAAGCCGCCATTTTGAATATGCACAGTAATATTTTTGTCCTGCCCGGCTTAAATTTGAACCGACACTTTTACTTTGTCTTAGGATTTCCATCAGAATGGCACCCAAAGCACCAACCACCTGCAACTAGGTTAAATCCATTGTCACTGACAGCACCTTGGATGACTTTGTGAAGACCGGCTATCTGCCGAAAAAGGAAGTCATGTCTTATCGTGCTCCTAACCCGGATGAAGAATTTCCTCAACCCAAAGACGGAGAGGTTGTTGTTTTCACAGATCATATGAACCGGGGATTTACTCCTCCTGGCTCAGAATTCTTCAGGGATGTGCTGAATTTCTTTGATCTCCCCCCACAAGACATCCGACCCAATTCCGTGTCTAATATCTGCAACTTCCAAGTTTTCAGCGAAGTATATCTTGGTGAAGAACCCAATTTGCTGCTTTTCAGAGAACTGTTCTATTTGAACCGCCAGACTGAATGTGCCAGCGGCCAGAGCCTAGAACTTGGCGGAGTCTCGATTCAACGTCACAGGGATGTGATCTTTCCTTACGCTAACCCACCAAGCCACCCCAAAGATTGGAATATGACATGGTTCTACTGCAAGGATACCTCTCCGGCTGATGAAAACCCTCTGCCCGACTTTCGTGCCCTTCGTCTTGAGACCAATCATCCTGTGCCTGACAAGATTACAGCCACGAAGCATAAATCACTTGCTCCTACTTTGGCCAAGATCAAGGCTCTGGTGGGGAATGGGCTGGCAGGCATTGACCTGGTCCGGGTTTGGCTAGCCTGGCGGGTTATTCCGTTGAGCTGCCGCACCGGCTTGATGTGCGAATACACTGGCGCCAAGAATGATCCTCTGCATCACAGCCCTGACGACTTGCTTGACAATGTCATTGATGACATGACCAAGTCTCTTCTGAATGAGAGTCTGGCGGATTGCGGCAAGGTGGGCCTAGCTCCCTTCTGCAAAGCTAACCCGGCTCCAAAGGTAAATCGCCCATGCAAAATGACTACTTCAATTTCTTAATGTTTCACCCATACTCATGCATATGCTAATCTTTGCAGGCGGGTGATAAATTTTGTAAAGTCAAATATGATCATGAAGCCGCCAAGAAAGCTAGAAAAGAAAAGAAAGCCGCCAGGATAGAAGCTGTCAAAAGGAAGGGCAAGAAAGCCATCGTTTCTGACCTGCTTCAGCTAGCAGACTCTTCTGAGTCAAAAGTAGCCCTTGATTCCCTTGGCTTATTTTTTTAACCATCTTATTGACACTGATTATCAGCAGGAGGACACAGGAGCAAGCCGTAACAAGGCTGATGAGGTAACTATCCTTTCCTCCGACTCCGAGCCTTTGCCAAGACGGAAAATCCGCAGAGTGACCCGGAAAGTAAGGTTTTCTCATCCTTTAGCTCATCACGATCCTCAATTTCTTTTGAAGCGGCAAATTCATGAGAGCCGGAGGCAGACCCGGACCAGCAAGGACGCGAAGCTCTCCCCGGCTTACCAAACACTCCAAGGAAACGCCGGAATGAGGTCACTTCTGTTTTAAATAGATTTTACCCCTTGGAGGGTCTCTTTCGTCAACCACTCAATTCTTCTGATTCGGATTATCAGGATCTTCCCCTTCCTCTGGCGAGTCACTATAGTCCAACCTGCTGGCTTTCAAGACTGCACCTGGGTATGATGACCCGCTCACCTTGCATTTATTTTAATCCCTTGCATCTGTTATTAACCTGTATTTTGACGCAGTGGTCAAGCCAAACCCAGCAAACGGGTTAGGAAAAATAAACCAGCTAAAGACAGAGTTGCAACTGAGCCGGTTGTTGAAACAGCCGTGCCGGACTTAACCACCCATGAGCCGCCATCTGAGCTAGCTCAAGACTTACCAACTCCTGCTACTGACCTACCCATTGATCAAGCTGCCGACGAGTCGGAGAATCCAAAGGTTCCTAGCCAGGTCCAGACTGATGACCCTTCCAATGCTGATGTAGAGATCACCAGAACCGGCTATGTTGAGCCGGGAAGGCCAACTGTACTGGCCAAGTGCCCCGCCAAGGAAGAACTTCTGGACCACCGCCGGGTCAAGATGGATGTTGCCAACTATACTCATATGAGTATTGGAGACATCTTTTCTGGTTATATGAGCCAAGTGCACAGCAGACGAAACCTCGAGATTGATATGGTGAAGCAGATGCACCAAAAATTTGAGGTATAACCTGTTCACTTTTGTTCATTAATCTTTACTATGCTAGCCCCCAAGTCTACTGCTTATGATGCTTATGCTGTAGACTTTGAAACAAACTTAGTAACATATAGAAAATTCCGGCTTACCATGTAGTCCCCAAGGGGCGGCTTAACCAATAGGGTTGAGCTGGTCCTTATAGAAAAAATTCTTATGGGTCGTTGAACAGCAATATGCATTAGCTCCCAAGTGCCAAGTATTATTGCTTGCCAAATGCTTGGGACTTTACTCTTATAAGTCACCATCTTATGAACCGCCATGGAAAATAAAACTCTTTGGTAACATTAGCCCCCAAGTACCAAGTTTTGTTGCTGGCGAAATGCTTGGGATTTTAATATTGCATAAACAATTGGCTTGATTTTGACTTTGTACTTGTATGGGCCACCACGAGTCAACTTGAATCCGAGGTGACTAATCTGAAGAGCCGCCTTGAGATCCAAGAGGTGGAAATTGAAAAGGCCGACACCAAGTTCAAGTTCAGTGTTTCTGAACAAGAAAAACTGAAGAAAGAATTTGAAGCTGAAAGGAAAGCCTGGGCTGATGAAAAGACTGCCCCGATTAACCGAGCCGAAAAAGCAGATGCGGCTCTAGAAGAAGTCACCGGTGAATTAGGCGGTTTAAAGCGACATGTCTTTCAAACGAAGAGGTCGAGCTGCTTGAGTTGACGGAGAAGAAGGGCGGGCGCGGCATTAATCTGGGGAAGATAGCAGGAGCTGAAGCAGGCACAACGCAGCGTTGGCAAGAGGCAGAGCGCGGACGGCGGCAGAGAGCGACATCGTCCAGCTTCAAAGCTGAGCTCCTCGAGCTGATCTAGGGCCGGGGATAAGAACCACTCGTCAAACTTGGGTTGGACCTTGCAGTTGGTACTGAACATGCGGATGTCAAGGCGTCTGGCTGGCCCAGGGTGCGATGAAAGGATCTTGGAGACCGCGGCCATGCGTTTGCAATCCCCGTCGTAGAGGCAGCCGTCGACGATGAGGTTGAGGGGGACGCAGCACCAGAGGGGGCGCCACCACCGGGAGAGCAGGGCGGTCCGCACGGCAGATTTGGTGGGGAGGAGGCCGATGATGACGTGCAACATGTCGTCGCGGAGGCTGCTGATGAAGTCCTGGCTCGCCGGATGCGGTTTTGGCATGAGCCGCCTCCGCTTGTTGGCTGCCTCGCCGTCCATCTCAACCGGCGGCAACGCCGGTGTACACGTGTGCTGGTGTGTGTTGTGTGCTGGGTGTGCGCGAGTGCGTCCTTACGTGCATGCCGCTGCTTGAGTGGTGAATTGTGTCGAAAAGTCGTCCTTCACGCGCAAGAAGTGTGTCCTCAATCGCCCTCAATTTACTAGTGGCGGGTGCTACCCGAGTGGTTTCAACTTTGTTTACTTCACCGCATGTCGGATGTGCCTCTAGTTTACTTATTTTCACCCACCGCCACATGGGCCAAAGGCACGAAGATATGAGAACACGGTGACAAGGCAGCATGTGGATTGGTTGACGGTCAACTAATCAATATATGGAGCTATCTGTTGACACGGTGGAGCGATAATCCGTCGCTATAGAGAGTTCGAGTGAGAGGGGAGGCCCGTGAGAGATAGCAGAGAGAGAGAGAGAGAGAGAGAGAGAAAGAGCTACTCCCTCCGTTCGATAATGTAGTTCCAACATTTTTTTAAAGTCAAACTTTTGAAACTTTGACCAAGTTTGTAAAGAAATTACTTATATCTACAATACCAAAGATAAATGATAGTATGAAGTAAGTACATGTTGTGATGAATTTAATGATCGTTCCAGATGTAAATGTTTTTCTCCACATATACCTAGTCAAACTTTTCTGAGGTTTGACTTTTCAAAACATCCATATGCTTATGGACGTGACAGAGTCCCTAACTAGAGAGACAGAGAGAGAGATAGAAAGAGTGAGTGAAAAAAGTGTGTGTGCGTGTGTGAAAGATACATGGACAACACACGATAAAAGTAGAGAAAAAGCGTGCATGTCTTTGTTGGAAATATGCCCTAGAGGCAATAATAAAATGGTTATTATTATATTTCCTTGTTCATGATTATTGTCTATTGTTCATGGTATAATTGTATTGATTGGAAACCATAATACATGTGTGAATACATAGACCACACCATGTCCCTAGTGAGCCTCTAGTTGACTAGCTCGTTGATCAATAGATGGTCATGGTTTCCCGACTATGGACATTGGATGTCATTGATAACGGGATCACATCATTAGGAGAATGATGTGATGGACAAGACCCAATCCTAAGCATAGCACAAGATCGTGTAGTTCGTCTGCTAGAGATTTTCTAATGTCAAGTATCATTTCCTTAGACCATGAGATCGTGCAACTCCCGGATACCGTAGGAATGCTTTGGGTGTGCCAAACGTCCTAGCAACGAATCGGGTGGCTATAAAGGTGCACTACAGGTATCTCCGAAAGTGTCTATTGGGTTGGCACGAATCGAGACTGGGATTTGTCACTCCGTATGACAGAGAGGTATCTCTGGGCCCACTTGGTAATGCAAAATCATAATGAGCTCAATGTGACTAAGTAGTTAGTCACGGGATCATGCATTACAGAACGAGTAAAGTGACTTGCCGGTAATGAGATTGAACGAGGTATTGGGATATCGATGATCGAGTCTCGGGCAAGTAACGTACCGATTGACAAAGGGAATTGTATACGGGATTGCTTGAATCCTTGACATCGTGGTTCATCCGATGAGATCATCGTGGAACATGTGGGAGCCAACATGGGTATCCAGATCCCGCTGTTGGTTATTGGCCAGCACTACAAAAAAAGGACACATCCGTGACATTTTGGGCCAAACGAAATTTTTTCTGTCATACGTATGACACTTCTATGACGATAATTGTGACAAAACCCGGTATCATCATAGATGTGGTGGGCTCCTACTTCTATGACAAAAAATCATGACAGAAAATGGGCTTTTCATCCTGGGCGGGCTGGAGACGCAGTTGCATGACATTCTTTGGGTCGTCCATGACGAAAAAACCGTGGTAGAAGCGAGGGGGAGGAAAATTTTGGGGAGTTGTCTGTTACGGTGGGAGAGCGTGCGCGCTTTCTCATCTGACTGTGCTGCGATGTGTAGGCGGCGTTGGCTCTAATCAACCCGAGCGAGGCTTTGGGCTCTAATCGAACCCGAAGCGACAGACCGCAGTTACGCGTTATCGAACCCAAGGGATCGATCGATGGCTGTTAGCGGAACTCGATGGAGCGATTCTTCGCTCATCGCCGCTAATCAAGCCGATCGATTGGATGAACTGTGAGCGTTGCGGGGGGTTGGATGAACGGTGAGCGGTGGCGTTGCCTCTGGATGAACAGAACCCGTGGTGTGGAGGGCTAGATGAGCGATGAGCGGTGGAGGGTGGCCGTGAAGGGGTGGTTGAACAGACCCCATGGTGTGAAGGGTTGGATGAGCATGAGACGGTGGAGGGGTGCCCATGGAGGGGTGGTTGAATAGGACGACGTGGTGTGGAGGGCTGGATGAACAGTAGACGGTGGAGGGGTGCCCGTGGAGGGGTGGTTGAACAATAGCCGGTGGAGTAGCGCGCGGTGGAGGTTGGATGAACAGGAGCCCGTGGAGGCTGGAGGAGGTCGACGGTAGCCCGTGGAGGCTGGAGGAGGTCGATGGTGGAGATGAACAGTATCCCGTGGAGTCCCGTTTTGCGGTACGCCACACCCCTCCCCCGTTTCGACCGTAGCGCTCCAACACAAGTCCGTTTCGTCCGTTTTGCGGTACGCCACACCCCTCCCGATGAACAGGACCCCCGTTTCGACCGTAGGAGGTCCGTTTCCTCCGTTTTGCGGTACGCCACACCCCTCTCGATCAACAGGACCCCCGTTTCGACCGTAGGAGGTCCATTTCGTCCGTTCTGCGGTACGCCATGCCTCGTTTCCATCGCCTGTTCCGTCCAAGCCGGTTGGCTCCCACGCGTTCCGTTGCCTCCCGATGAACACTACGCATTCCGTTGCCTCCCGATGAACATGACGCATTCCGTTGCCTCCCCATGAACATGACGCATTCCGTTGCCTCCCCATGAACACGACGCATTCCGTTGCCTCCCCATGAACACGACGCATTCCGTTGCCTCCCCATGAACACGAGCCCTCGCCGTACGTATGCGCGACTAGGCGTTCGAGACCCCGCCCGTATGTGCACATATGTGGCCGTATTTTCTTTCTTGCACCCTGGCCGCTGTACGTACGTGTACATGCTACGTGCGCGCCTCTACTACGACACGTACACGCCTCTACTACGACACGTGCATGCCTCTACATTGACCAGTATATATGTACGTACAAGTTCGCGACCAGAATGACAACGCTACGTATGCTTCGACTAGGTGGGTCCCGACTGTCAGGCAGTTCCTTGCGTGCGAAAATGTGGATGGTGGGTGAGGGAGTCCTGGACTAGGGGGTGTCCGGATAGCCGAACTATCATCATTGGCCGGACTCCAAGACTATGAAGATACAAGATTGAAGACTCCGTCCCGTGTCCGGATGGGACTTTCCTTGGCGTGGACGGCAAGCTTGGCAATACGGATATGTAGATCTCCTACCATTGTAACCGACTCTATGTAACCCTAGCCCTCTCCAGTGTCTATATAAACCGGAGGGTTTTAGTCCGTAGGACGAACAACAATCATACCATAGGCTAGCTTCTAGGGTTTAGCCTCCTTGATCTCGTGGTAGATCTACTCTTGTACTACCGATATCATCAATATCAATCAAGCAGGAGTACGGTTTTACCTCCATCGAGAGGGCCCGAACCTGGGTAAAAACATCGTGTCCCTTGTCTCCTGTTACCATCCGCCTAGACACACAGTTCGGGACCCCCTACCCGAGATCCGCCGGTTTTGACACCGACATTGGTGCTTTCATTGAGAGTTCCTCTGTGTCGTCACCCATAGGTCCGATGGCTCCTTCGATCAACAACAACGACGCGGTCCAGGGTGAGACTTCTCTCCCCGGACAGATCTTTGTATTCGGCGGCTTTGCACTGCGGGCCAATTCGCTTGGCCATCTGGAGCAGATCAAAAGCTACGCCCCTGGCCATCAGGTCAGATTTGGAAGTTTGAACTATACGGCCGACATCCACAGAGACTTGATCTTCGACGGATTCGAGCCATAGCTGAGTGCGCCGCACTGTCAGGATGGGCATGATTTAGCTCTGCTGCCGGATAGTGCCCTGGAGGCCGCACAAGAGTCCGCTCAGACCCTTAACTCGGAGCCGACTGCGCCGATCGAGGATGGGTGGATGTACACCGCCTCGGGGGCTGCTACCTCTACGGCGATGGAGCCGAATACCGACCCTGTCCTTGTGAAGCTCGTGACTCCAAGGTGCCGGACTCCTCGCCAGACTCCGAACCTCCCGTGCCCCTTCCAATCGAATCCGATTGGGCGCCGATCATGGAGTTCACTGCTGTGGACATCTTTCAGCACTCGCCTTTTGGCGACATCCTGAATTCGCTGAAGTATCTCTCTTTATCAGGAGAGCCCTGGCTGGATTACGGTCAGGACGGTTGGGATGCGGATGACGAAGAAATTCAAAGCCCACCCACCACCCACTTTATAGACACTGTCGATGACTTAACCGATATGATAGACTTCGACTCCGAAGACATCGACGGTATGGACGACGATGCCGGAGACGACCAAGAACCAGCGCCCACAGGGCACTGGAAGGCCACCTCAACTCACGATGTATATATGGTGGATACACCTAAAGAAAGCGATAACGAGGAACAACGGGATGCTGCGAAGGATAATTCCCCCGAAAAACAGCCGAAACGGCGACGCAAGCGCCGCCCAAAGTCCTGCCTCGACAATAACAGCACCCATACAGACCCAGCTATAGAGCAGGGCGAACCAGTGGACGACGAGCATGCCGCCAAGCAACCATCCGAACAGGATGAATTGGATAAGCAATCCATCCCCGGCGAAAACAACAATCCGGATGATCTCACGCCGGACACATCGTTGGAGCAGAAGAGCCTCCACAAAAGGCTCGTCGCCATTGCACGAAGTCTGAAGAAGCAGAAGCGGAAGCTCAAAACAGCGGAAGATGTACTCAGAATGAGATGGAGCAAAGTACCAAAGACATGAGACAACACGGCTGACGACAACCGCCAAGCAAAGAGCTACCCAAAGCGCAAACTATTGCCCGAATTTGACGAGGAGGCCGTAGAGCCCCCACAATAAAAAAACAAAGAAGCCTCCCGGTCGGATAGACGACCACATGACAAACAAAGAGCGGCAAGCGGCGCCGCACACAAGGAGGCACGTGATCCACATAAGGATCCTCACAAAAAGGATGGCCCGGCCAGGTCCATCTATGGGCCAAGAAAGCCAGCTCTAGAAAGCAACACAACACGTTGAGTATTCGAAAATCACGGCACACCCAACTACAGGGGCGCCGCACACCCCCTATGTTTCACCGATGAGGTGCTGGATCATGAATTTCCAATGGGATTCAAGCCCGTAAATATAGAGGCATACGACAGAACAATAGACCCCGGAGTCTAGATTGAGGATTACATCCTGCACATACACATGGCTAGAGGAGATGACCTCCACGCCATAAAGTACTTACCCCTCAAGCTCAAAGGGCCAGCCCGGCATTGGCTCAAAAGCCTCCCAGAAAATACCATTGGAAGTTGGGAAGAGCTCGAGGATGCGTTTCGGGCAAGTTTTCAGGGGACTTATGTCCGCCCTCCGGATGCAGACGATTTAAGTCACATAACTCAACAGCCTGGAGAGTCAGCCCGCAAATTCTGGAACAGGTTCCTCACCAAAAAGAACCAAATAGTCGAATGTCTGGACGCCGAAGCCTTAGCAGCCTTCAAACATAATGTCCAAGACAAATGGCTCGCCAGACACCTCGGCCAGGAAAAGCCAAGAACAATGGCCGCACTAAAAAGCCTCATGACCCGCTTTTGCGCGGGAGAGGATAGCTGGCTGGCAAGATGCAGCACCAGCGACCCAAGTACATCCGAGGTCGGGGATGGAAATGGGAAACCACGCCTTGAAAGGACCAGCGCCGGACTAAGGAAATGACCCAAAGAGCACGGCGGTCAATGCCGAATTCAAAAGCTCTCGGCGAGAACAACAAAACACCGCCTCTCAAGGACAATAGCGACAATGTAGCCGATCGAACACAAGTATGTCTAGAGCAAAGGGGTGATTAGACTACTTGACAATAGAGTAGAGCGGCCCACTAAAATTCTGCCTTTTGACAAAGAACGGATTAGTTTTGGCATAGGATGGATTCACAATTATGATCAAGTCAAGCATCACCCTACAGGATACAATGCAATTCTAGAGTATAGGCAGCGGAAAGTAAATTGCACATGTAGTAATCTTCCAATCGCCCCATTTAAAAGAGGTGGAGAAGTAGTCTAGAGGGGGTGATTAGACTACTTGCAATTTTGCCTTTTGAGAACAGTTTTTGGTGATTTTTGATCGTGGTTCCGATAGGTGGTGCTATCGTAACTTGCACACGTTGATGGAGACTTCAACCCACGGATTTTTCTCGTGGTTCCGATAGGTGGTGCGAGAGTCCACGTTGATGGGCTCCACCCACGAAGGGTCCGGAGGGCTCGAAGAAGCAACCTTGTCTATTCCATCATGGCCTCGCCCACGGAGGACTAGCCTTACTCGGGGTAGATCTTCACGAAGTAGGCGATCTCCTTGCCCTTACAAACTTCTTGGTTCAACTCCACATCTCGATGACGGAGGCTCCCAAGCGACACCTAACCAATCTAGGAGGCACCACCCTCCAAAAGGTAATAGATGTTGTAGATGATGATGAACTCCTTGCTCTTGTGCTTCAAATGATAATCTCCCCAACACTCAACTCTCCTCACTGATTTGGCTGTGGTGGAAGAAAGGATTGAGTGGAAAGCAACTTGGGAAGGCTAGAGATCAAGCTTCATATGGTGGGAGTGGAGCAACTTGATCTCAACACAAGGGTAGGTAGTTCTCTTCTCGAAATGTAAGGTAGGAGTGGTAGTTCTTTCTGATGGCTCTCTCCACGAATGAAGAGGGGTGGAGGGGTATTTATAGCCTCCACACAAAATCCAACCGTTACACACATTTGAGCAATCTCGGTGGGACCGAAGTTGACAACTCGGTGAGACCGAAAGTTCAAATAATGTGAACGTTGGGATTTTCGGTGGGACCGAAAATACAATCTCGGTTAGTCCGATTCGTGCAATGACAAGAGCATGCCAATTTCGGTGGGACCGACTTCATCATCTCGGTGACACCGATTTGATGACAGAAGGTTACAGAAGCTTGGCAACTCAAGTTTCGGTGAGACCGAGTTGAATCGGAAAATCCGAGTTTTCTAGGGTTTGGCTTATGGCTGAGGTGGTTCATCTCGGTGTGGTGAGTTTGGAAAATCGGTGGGACCGAGACTACTTATGAGTGTATATGGCGGTGAAAGTTCTTGATAGTTTAGGAGATGTATCACTAAGCACTTGAGCAACGGATCATCATCATAACCTCATCCCTTTTAATAGTATTGGCTTTTCCTATGGACTCAATGTGATCTTGGATCACTAAACCAAAAATGGAGTCTTGAGCTTTTGCCAATGCTTGCCTTAGCATTTTGAGGGTCCACTTCTTGATCCTTGCCATACCCATATCTTGAACTCTCTGAAATGATTCTCAAGTAACTATTAGTTCAATGATATATATGTTGTTATTAATTACCAAAACCACCCGGGATTAGTTGCACTTTCAATCTCCCCTTTTGGTAATTGATGACAACATATAGATCAAACTTCGACAAAGGATATAATCAATGAATAATATAAATCGCTTTGAGAAGTATGTGATAAGCAAGAGCTCCCCTAAATTTGTGCATTATTTAAGATTTGCGTTTGAATGCAAATGCACAATCGATTAGGATCATGGGTCACTCTTCCATGTCACATACATCTTGGTGGAGCGCACAAAATGATAAGAATGAACAGCATGCACCCAATCACCAAGACATGAGTAAATGGTCATACAAGATAGGAATAGCATATGATAAGCATTAAGCACACATTAAAGCATAATGCGACCAAGCACTCATTAAGGTAGAATCAAGCGTAGTATCAAACACTTTGAATGTCTCGAAAACCAAAAGTATCTCAAAGAAACCGCAAAAGAACGAAAGAGCAAAAGCGCAAAGACAACAACTCTCTCTCTCGAAGTCCTATGATCTATACAATTTCTCCCCTTTGGCAACAAGTTACCAAAAGTTCGAAAAAGCATAGAGCTAAGCGTCCTTTGGGGACTCTCTTTGGCGGCTCCGTCAGGTTGATGTCGGAGTGGATATGACAGACATCGGCGAAGACTTGGTGATGTCTGTCTTTGGAGGAGTGGTCCTTTGGAGCTGGAGTTGGAGTAGCTTCTTTGGGCTGTGGGAGGTTTGAAGCTGTAGTCTGGTGTGATCCTTTGGAATAGCGGTGATCGGGGTCCTTTGGGAACCGGAGCGATCTGTTGATGAAAATCTGGACTAAGTCATCCTGCATCTCACGCATAAGCTCTTCCTTCTCCGCTTTGCTTCCTCAATGTCGCCTCGAGCTTGTTGGCGGTCACTTGCACTTGATCGACTTCACGTCCAGGCGTGGATCTTGTCCTCAACAATCCTCTCTAAGCTCTCCTGAGACTGTACAATGCTGGCCAGGCGTTGTTCAATCCTTTGGGTAGCTTCAAGAATTTGCTCTCCGAAACTCTTTGGTTTAGCTGCTGCTGCTGCTGCTTCCTTGTCAGCTTTGGCTTTCTTGGCAGCTTCGATCTTGGCTTGACCTTCAACAGATGTCGGATCCTCCTCATCCATCACAACAACATTGTCTTCATGCTCTGGCTGCAGCGGTAAATGTTCTCTATCCAACAAGAATGTGCCCGTGCCAAACTTGGCATTGATAAGCATCTGAATCTGCGGGGCAAATCCACATGACCTTTTCTGGTCAGCTGCAGTCCTCTTAATGGTCTCTACCATCAAGTCCATCACCTTGAAAGGTGCTTTCTCATCAAGTATGTGCAGCATGTTGATAGAGTATCCTCTGATCATGCGATGATCTCAGATTTGGGCATCAAGGTATGCCTCAAAATGGTATTAGTGGTAGGTAAGCCTGCCTGGAGATAGTAGACTGAGCCGAGCTTCCAGATTCCCAAATCCTTTCTTTGGAACCTCTTTGTACATGTTCTTCATGGATTCATGATTCTTCTTTGGAATCCCATATACATCAATATCATCTTCTCGTTGCCTTTGGAGCATTGAATTTCTGCCCATTCTTCAACAGATGAAGAAAATCTTTGACCTTGAGTCATCCATATAATCTTTCCATCGGGGTAGAAATGAGCTGTGGCATAGAATTGCATTATCATCTCATCGTTCCAAGCTGGTCAATTTCGACCTACAAAATCTGCAACTCCACATGCGGTGAAACTTTCATGCACATGTGGAAAGAAATCTCTGTGCTCTTATTTGTCAATGTACTTCCGATCAACATATCGGTGTCTGCGACTATGGGCTTCTTGTCCATCAGACGGTCTCATAGAAGTCCTGCTGCTCTCGGTGTGAAATCTGGGATCTCAGCAGTTCTTCTCCTCACGGCATATGGGTCGGTTTGTCTCCATAGCACGAGACCTCTATCTTTCCTTGCCTTCATATCCTCGGCTTGAGGATGAGCATCATTATGTAGTGGCAGTTTTGGACGAAGTTTCGCAAAACTGGTCCTTCATCATCGACACAGTGGTGGCACATCATCCTTGTTCTTTTCGACGCTGGAATGTTTTGACGGTCTTCTTGGGCTTGGCGGCGAGGCTTTCTTTGGAGCTGCCTTAGCTGGAGCAGATTTCTTGGGCTTTGATGTGGCTCCAGCCTTAATGGCATCACCCATGAGCTTCGGCTTCTGAGGAGGAGGCTGGGGTGCTTCCTCATCCTCATCCTCTACTGCTGCATCATGCACTATCCTCTTTCTCTTGGAGGTTTTCTTCACTTTGCTTGCAGCTGCCTCTCCCAAATTCAGCTTCTTAGCAACAGTTGACTGCTTGACTTTGTTGGTGCCCTTCTTAGTTTGTTGACCTTGTTGCTCTTTGGCAACAACCTTCCTTTTGGGCTTTGAGGTCACCTCTTCCTCAACAACAAAATCTGAATCCTCATCATCTGAATTCCTCTTCTTTCTAGCTCTGGTGGCTGCAGGAGGCATGCCACTTGGTGTACTCCTCTCACCATCATCAGATGAGCTGCTAGGATCAGGACTAGTGCCTGCCTCTGGAATATCTGCAATGGGTGTCTCGACCTGTTACATACATCGGCATCGACATGGTGACAACTTTGTGAATAGATAAGGTGTAGGCAGAGAAGAAGAGTCATCACAAATTCAGAAGTTTTGCAAAAAAATGAGTTCAAATTCTAGTATTAGGTTTTCACAGAAGACATTTGGTCGGACCGAGTTTAAGGTTGGTGAATCCGAAGTGTTAAGCAGAGCTTTCACACCACTTTCGGTTTGACGAAGTGGGTTTCGATCTGCCGAAAACACTAGGGTTTCACAGAATCCTCATTTCGGTCACACCGATTTTGCACAACTTCGGTTGGACCGAAGGTGCGATCTGCAATGGCCATAGGCCAAATCGGTCATACCGAAAATGTAAAATCGGTCTCACCGAGATGTGTTCGTGAAACCTAACCTAAAACTTTTACTCGAATCTAGTTCAAACGAACTAATCTGGTGTACAGGAGGATTTCAATCGTGGCAAGATACTAGGCAAACCAAGCGTGCATTGAATCGGAGATGGGAGCACGAGTGGGATCAAAACTCACCCTAACTTGGTGGAGTTTTTCTCTGGCGGCAACGGCTCGGAGGAGATGTCCGTTGACGGCGGCGGAGACTGCGGCGAGCGCCTGAGCGGCGACGGCGACGATCCGGAGACCAAGGCGGCGGCGGCAAAGGGTGTGGGGCGAAAGCGTTTGAAGGAGGAATCAGCGCGCGCCCTCGGATATATATACCCCTTTGTTGTCGGTGGGACCGAGTTGTAAAACTTCGGTGGCACCGAGATGGATAACTGCTAGGCGATTATGCACTTGATCACGCCGAAAATCACAACTCGGTTTCACCGAGATGAAAACCTAGATCGATCTAAATGCTTTCGGTTCGACCGAGTTTGAGTGAGTTGGTCGACCGAAATCAATTAGAAGGTTTTGGAAATTAGCCCTTGACGGATCGGTGGCTCAAGTGCTCCTCACCGGAGGGTCCGAAAATGACTTGTTCAAAATTTGTGATGTAAGCATGAATAGAATTTGAGACAAGAAAGCATAGATAGCTAGGGGAGGTACTTAGGCATTCTTGTCCATCCATTTGGTCGAAAAATCAAAACGACCAAAACAACAAATGGATGTCCTCGAATGGATAAAATCATGCATCCAACATGCTCACACAATAAGATAGCAAATGAAATATGTGTCAAACATGCACAACCAAAACTCTAGCAACTAACACACAATTTGTCGATGACTAGGTCATCTTTATATGAGTATATTGACTTAGGAGCCAAATGAGAACATTTGATCATAGGTCATACTCATCGTTTAAGCACAAGTGGGGTTACCACTTTTACATAAAGCATTGATGTGTTCACATCATTTGAAGATGCTTTAGCTCAATTTTTAGAGCAAAGCTCCCCTAGATGTGAGAACCCTTTTAAAGGGTCAAACTAACCTTGGGTTGTCGTAGAAGACTTCATGTAGATGTTGAAGATGTGGATGCTCAATGTTGATGGAGATCATCAAGAGTTGGGAGCTATCCTTTGGATTCGGGCACTTTCAATACCTACATGGGTTAGTCCCACAAGGAACAAACAAGGATATCCATGGACATAGATTGAAGTTCACAATAGATGATGTCCATGAAAGCAATGATTACCTTGTCCCTTGACTTACCAACAAGAGGGTTTGTGACTCCATGAACTAGTGCACGATGTGGAAGTTGATTGCACAAGTTTTTGCCAAAATGAATGTGAGTGAAGTATGTTGGCGGAGTCACCCTCAAGAACTTTCTAGTTCTTCTTCTTGGGATCCACATCATCTTGATGGGAATCCTTGGGGTTGTAGTTGAGCTTGTGAAGTAGAACTTGGCGTTTCCTTGGGAACCCACTTGACCATGGCTTGAGGTGCTTCAACAAATGCATCAATCTCCTCTTGAAGCTTGTCCTTGCCTTTTAGCTTGTGGTCTTGTGGTGGAAGGTCATCTTGAGCTTGTTCCACATTGGAAGAAGTAGGATCATACTTCTCCTTTTGAGGAACAAACTGTGGAGTAGGATATTGACCTTCTTCCCATTCAACACCTTCGGCGTTGAACTTTCGCTCAAAACCAATTCCTTGATTCTTCGGTGCCTTCCTTGCTTGCGAACAATTTCCTCAAAGTTCTTGCTTCCGGCAAGGCTCTTGTAGACACCTTTCTCTATAATCCCTTTCAATAAACTATTTTCTTGCTCAAGTGTAACTTGGCTTGAAACATTGTTAGTGGAATCAAGAGAACTACTAGAAGCAACAACATTGGATTTAGCATGGTTATTGTTACTACTAGAGAAAGAATTTTTCTTATGCTTGTCATGCTTAGTCTTAATGGGTGGCAAGAAATTAGACAAGAGAAGTCGTTTGGCAAGATATGAAGAACTCTTCTTTGAAGATCGTCATTGATTGCTTTTAGAAACTCATGTTCTTGCTCTAGAGTGAGCTTCTCGAGCGTAGCTTCTCATGAGATCTTAGGAGCTCTCTATGATCTTCTTGAGTTGTTTCATGAGCTAACTTAAGAGTGTTTAGTTCTTTAGTTAGGCGCTCAATCTCCTTCATAGCATTGTCATTCGACTCTTCTCGACTATAAAGACTACTAGCATGTTCATCATTACTAGGCTCATTGGATTTATCATGCAAGAGCTCATCTTCACCAAGCAAGTCATCCTCATCACTATTGAAGTCAATGAATTCAGGGTGTGATACCTTGGGGCCTTTAGCCATGAAGCATCTTCCAATTCCCTCATTTGGTGAATCAAATAAGTCGTAGGAGTTGGAGTTGGAGGATCTGAGAGCAAGACCGCAACACCTTCATCTTGGCTGTAGTCGGAGTTGGAGTGATAGCTTCCTTGGATTGATTGTCGGAGTCGGGCCGGAGACCCATTCACCTACATGAGCTTGATGTTTTCTTCTTGTGTAGCTCCTTGATGACTTGTCTTTCCTCTCCGAATCCTTGCTTCTCCGAGAGGGTCTTCGTTCATAACGATCATCTCTGCTCCTTCTCTCTTTCGAGGTGACTCATCTCTTGAGCTTCTTCTTCTTGGAGATTCTTCTCTTCTCTTGTGGGGAGCCGTACACTCATTTGAGTAGTGTCGGGTCTTCCACAATTGTAGCAGATTCGATCACGACTAGAAGATCTCTTTTCATCATATGATCTAGACTTTGAGCTTCTCTCTTTGCCTCTATTCTTGTAGAATTTGTTGAAGTTCTTGACCATTAGGCTTATCTCTTCATTGGAAACTAACTTGTCACTTGAGGTTGTGGGAGCATCACTTGTAGCTTTGTAAGCACCACTTGACTTGTTGTGAAGCTCTTCCTTATCCTTAAGTGTCATCTCATGAGCAACAATTCTTCCAATGACTTGGTTGGCTTGAGATTCTTGTAGTTTGGCATCATTTGGATCAAAGTGCACACGGTGTCATACTTTCCATCCAAAGCTCGAGAATCTTCTTGATGATGAATCGGTCGGTCATTTCTTCGCTTCCTAAGCCGGCAATCTCATTTGTGATGAGAGCAAGCCTAGAGTACATTTCAGCGACTCCTTCACCATCCTTCATCTTGAACTTGTCAAGTTGACCTTGAAGAATATCTAGCTTTGATTCCTTCACGGACTCGGTACCTTCGTGCATTTCAACCAAAGTATCCCAAATCTCTTTTGCATTCTCAAGGCGGCTGATTTTGTTGAACTCCTCGGGACACAAGGCATTGAAGAGAATGTCACAAGCTTGAGCATTGTTTTGCAACATCCGCAATTCTTCCGTTGTAACCCGCGATCCGGAACTTTTCCTTCCTCGAAGAATTCACCTTGCATACCAACACAAATAATGCCCCATGCGGCTGGGTTATGACCAAGAATATGCATTTTCATTTTATGCTTCCAACTAGCAAAATTTGTACCATCAAAGTAAGGACCTCTCTGAAAATTACCCTCACTAGGCGCCATACTCTCCTAGGTTGTGAAACCAAGCTTATGGAGTCAATGCAATGAAACCAATACAATGGAGACCAAAGCTCGATACCACTTGTAGGATCGAAAGTATGTCTAGAGGGGGTGATTAGACTACTTGACAATATAAAAATTCTGCCTTTTGACAAAGAACAGTTTTGGCAGATTCACAATTATGATCAAGTCAAGCATCACCCTACACATGCAATTCTAGAGTATAGGCAGCGGAAAGTAAATTGCACATGTAGTAAAGAGAGGTGGAGAAGAGCAAGCGCAATTTTGGAGACAGCGGTGATTTTTCTCGTGGTTCCGATAGGTGGTGCTATCGTACTTCCACGTTGATGGAGACTTCAACCCACGGAGGGTAGCGGCTGCGAGAGTCCACGGAGGCTCCACCCACGAAGGGTCCACGAAGAAGCAACCTTGTCTATTCCATCATGGCCTCGCCCACGGAGGACTAGCCTTACTCGGGGTAGATCTTCACGAAGTAGGCGATCTCCTTGCCCTTACAAACTTCTTGGTTCAACTCCACATCTCGACGGAGGCTCCCAAGCGACACCTAACCAATCTAGGAGGCACCACCCTCCAAAAGGTAATAGATGTTGTAGATGATGATGAACTCCTTGCTCTTGTGCTTCAAATGATAATCTCCCCAACACTCAACTCTCCTCACTGATTTGGCTGTGGTGGAAGAAAGGATTGAGTGGAAAGCAACTTGGGAAGGCTAGAGATCAAGCTTCATATGGTGGGAGTGGAGCAACTTGATCTCAACACAAGGGTAGGTAGTTCTCTTCTCGAAATGTAAGGTAGGAGTGGTAGTTCTTTCGATGGCTCTCTCCACGAATGAAGAGGGGTGGAGGGGTATTTATAGCCTCCACACAAAATCCAACCGTTACACACATTTGAGCAATCTCGGTGGGACCGAAGTTGACAACTCGGTGAGACCGAAAGTTCAAATAATGTGAGCGTTGGGATTTTCGGTGGGACCGAAAATACAATCTCGGTTAGTCCGATTAGTGCAATGACAAGAGCATGCCAATTTCGGTGGGACCGACTTCATCATCTCGGTGACACCGATTTGATGTGAAGGATTCTGAAGCTTGGCAACTCAAGTTTGGTGAGACCGAGTTGAGAATCGGAAAATCCGAGTTTTCTAGGGTTTGGCTTATGGCTGAGGTGGTTCATCTCGGTGTGGTGAGTTTGGAAAATCGGTGGGACCGAGACTACTTATGAGTGTATATGGCGGTGAAAGTTGCGATAGTTTAGGAGATGTATCACTAAGCACTTGAGCAACGGATCATCATCATAACCTCATCCCTTTTAATAGTATTGGCTTTTCCTATGGACTCAATGTGATCTTGGATCACTAAACCAAAAATGGAGTCTTGAGCTTTTGCCAATGCTTGCCTTAGCATTTTGAGGGTCCACTTCTTGAGTCCTTGCCATACCCATATCTTGAACTCTCGAAATGATTCTCAAGTAACTATTAGTTCAATGATATATATGTTGTTATTAATTACCAAAACCACCCGGGATTAGTTGCACTTCGTTCAGCACATACGCGCCCCGAAATTTGGAGAGCGCAGTGCCCCTAGGGGCTATATAGTAGCCCCACCATCGAACTCCTATGGCTAAGTGAAAGTGATAAAGCATTATAGTCCGGTTGCCTAGTTTGCTATGCTATCACCTCCTTCACAGGACCAAGACGTTGGATTAAGTATGAAAATGCACTTTTTTTGCAAACACCCCCGCACTATGTGCGTGGGGGCTGAAGCCGAAGACTGCCATCTTTCAGGTTATATATACATATACGTCAACGGCCGCACATGAGGTATTTTAACACTTGAACGCTCAAGTATAAAAAGCCGTTATATTATATTTGAAACATGGTTTCACACATCATACATGTCATTTGAACATAACGTTTTTCGAGCACTGCGACTCTATTAAACGAGCGCCCTGCAGGACTTCCTCAAAATAGTGCTCGGCTGGTAATCGGCTTCGGTCCGAATCCTGGGATGCAATGTCGGTGGCCTCCATCTCTGCCCAGTATTTTTTGACACGGGCGAGAGCCATCCGTGCACCCTCTATGCATGCCGACCGCTTCATCGCCTTGATATGCGGCACCGCATCAAGGTACTGTTGCACCAAGCCAAAATAACGCTTCGGCTCGGGCCTGTTCGGCCACAAATGCGCCATGACATCCTTCATGGCAAGTCCGGACAACCTATTCAGCTCAGCCCACTCGGCCAA
This sequence comes from Aegilops speltoides, assembly GCA_021437245.1. Taxonomy (NCBI): domain Eukaryota; kingdom Viridiplantae; phylum Streptophyta; class Magnoliopsida; order Poales; family Poaceae; genus Aegilops; species Aegilops speltoides. The sequence goes on along the minus strand of CM038146.1, from coordinate 404,261,904 downwards.
ACGATCGGTCAATGGAAGTGGACGCTCCGGACTATGGAATTACGACCAAAAAAGCTCTTCCATTCCATGATCATTTTGGCCCCGGTAGTGCACGACTGCGTCTGTGGCACTCGCCGCCAAATTCAGATAAGCATCCTCCGCACCCCACAACTGGCCCAACTGAGCATACTTCGGATCCGTGAATTTCCTACGCAGCAGAAAAGGCTTTCCAGCCGCAATATCCCCGGCCTGACGGAGCTCCTCCTTTATAGCCCTCATCGCGGAGCGGGCATCCTTGGCTTCGGCGGTGGCCTTCTTTAGGTCCCCTTGCTCCGCTCGGCGTTCTCTTTCAAGAAACTCATAGCGGTCGGTAGCATCCTTCAGCTTTACGGCCATTTCGGCCATTTCCTCCCTGCTTCGGCAGTGAGCAGCCTGTTCGGCTTTTAGCTCTTCGGCCGCCTTCAAGGCTATCACATTAGTTTTTCTGGCTTGCTCCTTGGTTCGGGCAAGCTCCGCTCGAAGGTCCTCCATAGCAGCGGCGCCATTTGAATTATGCATACATGTCGTAAGGCACGGGCGTCAAGATCCCTTACCAGATGTCCGCGGAGAAGCCACATACCTTGTGACTCATCAAGTCGTTTGTTGACCAGCGCGATGTCCGCATCCGCAACGTCAAGTTGCCGCTTCAGTTCGGCAATCCCATTAGTCCGGCTGGCCACCGAACGCTCCACCACCTGTATAGGAAGGGCAACATCTTACAACTGAGATTATGATCGTCGGCACGCTGTCGCTTTCGACAACGTACCGAGTCTCAGGGGCTACTATCTATATAGGGTGCATTCTATATGAAAAATTGTCAGAAGGTATATCATTTTTGCGTACCTCAAACCCCATCAGTAAACTTCTGACGGCTTCATGCAATCCGCTCTCAGCGGATGAAATCCTTTCAATCACCGTAACCATTAACGCACGGTGATCTTCTAAGATAGACTCTCGCCCGAGCAGATCCTTCAGCTCCTCCGACCGCACACCAGTTGGTGCCGGACCACCCGGTCCCGCCGGACTCGGGGAAACCCTCCGCGACGACACCTCAGGGTCGTCCGCCCCGCGTGACAGTACGGCAGATGGAGGCGTTTCACTCTCCATCATCTTCGGACGAAGATCCCCCGAAGATGAGCTCTGATGAGAAGGGCTGAGATCCGAACTACAAGGTAAAACTTCGGTTATCTTCAGAAATAAAAACAGGGATGTCCCTTATTACAAAACTCCCCTTTCTGCTTACGGCTCGCTGGAGGGCTGATTCCCTTGGGGAAAAGTGCGGCCGGGCCTTCTCCTGGCGCAGGGCCCTCTGGTGAAGATTTCTTCCCCCGCTTTGAGGCCTTGGCCTCCGGATCTTCAGAAGTGGTCCTCTTCTCCCCCTGGAGGGAGGGATTCTCGATCCCCCCCTTTCTTGAGAGCCTCCTTAGTGGAGGCGGTAGTTTTCCTGCTTTCCCCTCTGACCTCTTCTGAAGGCGCAGCCTCTAGCATCCTGATTAGCACAGGATCCGGCGTGGTCTCAGGGAGGGGGGCCGGACACCATATCAGTTTTGCTTTTGCTATCCACTCCTGTTCAAGGGATAGCTAGTTAAAGGGCAAGTTTATGATAAGTGTATGGACAGCGTGTCCGGGCACATGACTACTTACTTGAGTATCCGGGCGATTGCAGCTCAGGCTCGCGTCCTCGGTCAAGTCCGGACACATCTCTTGTGATCCGAAGAATAGTTTATACATCTCCACGGGCGTCGCACCCATGAAGTGTTGGAGAGCTCGTGGTCCCTCCGGATTGAATTCCACAAAGGAGGGGGCGACGTTTGCAGGGCAGAAGGCATCGAATCAGCATGACCTGCGCCACTACGACCAGATTGATCTCCCTCTCTTGGAGGTCTTGAATACGGCCCTGCAATAATGGCACATCCTTGGACAGCCCCCAGTCAAGCCCTTTGTTGACCCATGACGCCAGCCGTTGTGGAGGGCCCGAGCGAAAGGCAGGCGGCGCCACCCATCTGGTGCCCCTGGGAGCGGTGATGTAGAACCACTCCTGTTTCCACAAACCGAGCTCCTTTTGAAAAAAGCCCTCGAGCCACGAAGCGTCAGCTCTCTTGCTTATAACTGCCCCTCCACACTCTTCCTGCCGCTCCTCGATCATCTTCGGCTCCACGTTGAAGGTCTTGAGCCACAATCCGAAGTGAGGAGTGGTGTGGAGGAAGGCTTCACATATGACCATGAACAATGAGATGTGGAGGATGGACTCCGGATCCAAGTCATGGAATTCCATCCCATAATAAAACATGAGCCCCCTTACGAAGGGGTCCATCGGGAAGCCTAAACCCCGACGGAAGTGAGACACGAACACCACGCTCTCACCAGGCTCGGGAGTGGGAATGACTTGCCCTTGGACGGGCAGCCTATGGGAAATCTCGCGGTTAGATACCTGGCGTCTCTCAGCTTTAGCACGTCTTCTTCCGTGACGGAAGAGGGCATCCACCGGCCCTGTAGGTCGGAGCCGGACATTGTCGAAGGTCCGAAGCGCCTGAATCTGGAGCCTTGGGTGTTGGAACTCGGGGCGAGGGGCGGATTCGATTGAAGATTGAAGAAAAGGAACAGGCCTTGGTCTCGTTATAAAGGGGCTGAATACCAAGAGTCGTCTCCGTAACCGTTTGGGACTCGCGTTTGATGGAGGGGGCATGCCAACGGGCGCGGTTGGGTTACCCATGTCCGTATTGATGAGAATCCCGAAATAAGGGGACACGATCTCTGCTGTGACAAGACGTGCCAAGGAAACCGCTTCGCTAAACGCGCTGAGGTGGAACAATAAAAACGATCCGAGTAAAGGCTTGGCCGTGGTGTGACGTCATGCCACGAAATACGTCAGCAGATTGAACTTGTGTAAATATTATTCTCTCTACGGTGGTATGTGGAATTTATTTTGCAGAGCCGGACACTATCCTGGTGTTCAAAATCTTATAAGAATTATTCGGAGGAGGAACTCGCCTTGCAATGCCGAAGACAATATGCGCCGGACTCGTCGTCATTGAAGCCTGGTTCGAGGGCTACTCTTGGGAGTCTGGACTAGGGGTGTCCGGATAGCCAAACTATCATCATTGGCGGACTCCAAGACTATGAAGATACAATATTGAAGACTCCGTCCCGTGTCAGGATGGGACTTTCCTTGGCGTGGAAGGCAAGCTTGGCAATCTGGATATGTAGATCTCCTACCATTGTAACCGACTCTGTGTAACCCTAGCCCTCTCCGGTGTCTATATAAAGCTGGAGGGTTTTAGTCCGTGGGGACTAACAACAATCATACCATAGGCTAGCTTCTAGGGTTTAGCCTCCTTGATCTCGTGGTAGATCTACTCTTGTACTACCCATATCATCAATATCAATCAAGCAGGAGTAGGGTTTTACCTCCATCGAGAGGGCCCAAACCTGGGTAAAAACATCGTGTCCCTTGTCTCCTGTTACCATCCGCCTAGACGACGATTCAGGACCCCTACCCGAGATCCGCGGTTTGACACCGACAGTGGGTCCCAATGATCGAGAGGGTGAATCGTTTTTTTTGCCCGGACGCACTTCCTTTGCGTGCGAAGATGTAGCTGGTGGGTCCCAGCAATCAGGGGGGCGAATCATTTTTTTTGCCCGGACGCAATTCCTTGCACGCGAAGATGTAGCTGGTGGGTCCCAACAGTCAGGGGGTGAATCGTTTTTTTGCCCGGACGCACTTCCTTGCGTGCGAAGGTGTAGCTGGTGGGTCCCAGCAGTCAGGGGGGAAACATTTTTTTCGCGAAATACGGTGGCCCATCCGGTGGGTCCCCGCTGTCAGGTGGAGGAATAATTATTTTGCGCGTAATAAGGAGGCACTTCCTTGCTGCGGCCGTGGACCCAGCTGTCAGCCTCTCCACGTACAGTCCACGTTCGATGGAAGTCGTTCCTTGACCACGTTGACCACGCCGCGCCAAGAGCACCACGGCGGTGGACAACGGCGAGGCCTAGGAAGGGGACGACTCGGAGCCGGGGAAGATACAGCAGTGGATGCCCACGCGAAGAGGAGTACGAGGGTTCACTGGTTCGGCTGCTGTGTGAGGCTGTTGTCGCCGTAGATTAACAGGGGGTGTGGGTGAGTAGAGGGATGGCCTGGCCAGCGGTGGGAGTAGTAGGGGGCGGTGAGGCCTCCGCGGCATCACAGCCGGCCACGGGAGGCAGGAGCACGCGGCACGACCGGTGCTGGTTTGGGCGACTGGAGCAAGAAGACCAGAGGTTGAAGAAGCACTACAACCGTTGGATGAACATCATACGGTAACAGGAGCTAGAATCGTTCATATTGACTAAGTTGACAAAGCCCTCCGTCCCCGTCAACTTGGTAGGACCACAAGTTAGCCTCCCAGTATGCTGGGTTCGACCTGGCAGGGGGAGTATTTATTTTTTTGTGCGTAATAAGGAGGCACTTCCTTGCGTGCGAAGATAGATGGTGGGTACGACAAGTCAGTGGGGGGCACATTTTTTTCGCGAAATACAGAGGCCCTTCCGGTGGGTCCCAGATGTCAGGTGGAGGAATCATTATTTTGCGCGTAATAAGGAGGCATTTCCTTGTGTGCGGCCATGGACCCAGCTGTCAGCCTCTCCACGCACAGCCTACTTCCAATGGTGTCGTTCGTTGACCATGTTGACCACGCCGCGCCGAGCGCATCACGACGGCGAGGCCCCAGATAGCAATGAGCCGGAGATGGGAAGACGCGGGAGTAGAGTCGCAGACGGAGAGGTGTACAAGGGTTAACTGGTTCTAGTGCGGTGTGGTTCGGCAGTCGGTGGAGAAGAACAGGAGGTGTGGAGGGTTGGAGGGATGGCCTGGCCAACGGTGGAGTAGCGCTTCATAGCGAAGCGTGCTAAGCAGAGCTGCTAGCAGCAGGAGGCGGGAGGTGGTCCCAGCGGTGCTGGAGGAAGAAGACGAGAGATTGAAGATGGATGCCGGCCGTTGGATGCAAATCCAACGGCTAACATGTCAGAATCATTTGTTGACTAAATTTACAACGACTTGCGTTGGCTTCGACCTATTGGCCCACATTTCAGCCTCCAAAAATGTGGCACATATTCAACCCATTTTTTCAGAATTTACAATCTTTTTTTGCGTGGTAGAATTTACAGTCAATTTGATCTTTTTTTAATTACAACCATTAGCTGGGCTGGGTGAACAATTAATGTAGCTTTCATGTGGCCCATTTATTTTATTTCCTAAAAAATTACAGGCCATTTGCACTTTATCTAGATACACGATTTTGCTGGGCTGATTCTAATTATAATGTTGGGTTGGGCCAGCAATGTTATCAAAAAATAAAAAAGGGCTGAGCATTTTGTTATAAATATATTTAAATAATAAGTGATATTATTACATTAGTCCTTAAATCTTACCAAGCTTTTGTACACAATCACTAGGATTTTCGTGCCAAAAGAATCCAGGATTTTATTTGTTAAGAAATTATTTTTATAAGTTAATAAGATGTGGGATATTGTTTTCTTACATATATAAGTATCTGTTAAATATATGATGACAATAAAAATAATATATAATAACATATAAAATAATTTAAATATATATAATATAGTTAAAAGGGAAACATAAGTTGTACCTGGCGTTCCTATTCTTATATAGAAAAATAGAATAGACCGCTGCGTTTTCTTCAAAAAAAATCCATAAATTGGGATGCCGAAAATAAAACCTCGGATGGGAGGTCCATAGGCCGGTCGATACATGACGGCCCTAAGAAAATACAAACAAGCCCTCCCATCCGAGGTCGTGGACTGCGCATGTTAAAAATGAAAGCCTAGACGGGGCAGCCCAAAACCCCGTCCAACACTTGCCAAAACTCCGTCCCTCGTTTTCTCTTTGTTTCGCACACTCAACATTGTGTGAGCATGTTGACTGTGCATCATATGAAGATGTGCTATGCATGAATGTTGATCAACATGATGTTAACTGGCTGGTAGTTCCATTTTCGACCACGCATAAAACTTCGAACATGATGTTAACCCTGTTTGAAAAGGCCGTGTTAATATAAATGCTCGCCTCTCGAAAGTTGCGATTTCTTATCTGGCCTGAACTTGCGATTTCTTATCTCAAACTGAAACTTGCGTTTCTTCTCGTCGCACTTTTATACTCCTATGAAACTACATTTTTTAAGTGCTAAAAATAGATCTCTGGAATTCATAAAATTCTTCATATGCTCAATACTGCAAATCTGAAATTCAAAAGACATTCATATTTGAAAGTACTCTCAAAATACACAACACAAAACACAATTCACAACCTGCAAATACTGACAATCCTAAGCTCCTCCTCACAATTCACAACCTGCCCGACTATTGGGCATTCCTCGACGGCAGACAGCCGCCCCGTGAGACGATGTGAACGGCGAGGGAGACGATGGCGGGGAAGCGTCGTCGGGCCAACTGCTTTTCTCCTCTTGCAGTTGGGTTCGGTCGACGAAGACTCCACCGGCTCGCTTTGGCAGGACACCCTCACAAACGGCACCCTGTAGATGCTCGATCCTTCAATCTCTGGTGGATGCTCCATCTGGGATCAATACTCCCACCACCGCTCCCTCACGATCGGATTCGGTGAATCTGTTTGCTCCATGGCCCAGAGGAGCAGCTCTATGTACTCCGGCGCGACTCCCTCCGGGAGTATCGCCGCCTTTTCGCTCTGTTGCAGATATTTGGCCATGGATGTCACCGTCGCCGCTAGTTGGTCCTTGTTGTCAAACCAAGACTGTATCTCCAACATCCTAGCTAGCTTCACAGGGTCGTCGTCTGCGATCCTCACGTATAGGTTGTACTCCTCCATCGATCTCCTTCTCCACAGCACCTTCACTCGCCAGCGGTGGTTTTTGAATGGAAGAGGAGAGGAGCGACGCTGGTTTTGGATTAGAACGGGAGAGGAGCGACGCTGGTTTTGGACTAGAACAGGAGAGGAGGGGCGGTGGTTTTGAAATGGAAGAGGAGAGGAGCGACGCTGGATTTAGATTGGAACAGGAGAGGAGCGGCGGTGGATTTAGATTGGAACAGCAGAAGAGCGGAAGAGCGGCGCTGGTCTTGGAAGTATTTTTTTGTTGTTTTGCGTATTTTGGGTCAAAGTTTGACCACGTTCTGTATGTGACAAGCAAAATGTGAATGCATGTCACCAAAAATTGTATCGTTTGGTTCGTATCTGAATGTACTTTCAAATTATATTATTTTTGCAACGTACAACATATATTTTATGTGCGAAAATCATGGTCAATTATGACCCAGAATAAAAGGGAGACTAGTTAATGTGGAGTCGCTTTCTTAATTAATGGGTAAATTGATTTTGATTTTGATCCAGTCACAGCGCGCCAACCCTCTCGCCAATCCTAAATCGCTGCCGCACGCTCCTCTCCCTCTTCTCCATTGCAAAACCACCTCCTCTCCTCTCCATCATCTCCATTCGAAAACCACTGTCTCGCCTCTCCCTCTTCTGATCTTCTCCATTGCAAAACCACCTCCTCTCCTCTCCATCATCTCCATTCCAAAACCACCACCTCTCCTCTCCATCATCTCCATTCCAAAACCACCGTCTCGCCTCTCCCTCTTTTGATCTTCTCTCCATTGCAAAACCACCTCCTCTCCTCTCCATCATCTCCATTCCGAAACCACCGCCTCTCCTCTCCCTCTTCTCTATTGCAAGACCACCGTCTCTCCTCCCATCTTCCAAAGCTAGCATGCAGCAGCGAATCAGGCAGATCGCCGGCAGTGACCAGGCAAAGTTAGCCAGGTTGAAGGAGATCCTTAGTTGGTTTGACAATGAGTGGGAGATTTCAAGGACGTTCCGGGCCATGTGGCAATGTATGCGAAAGAGCAAGACGGCGGCGGTGAGGGCAGCGATGTACATGTACTCCTCGGCGGCAGTCACGCCGCAGTCCTCCAAGTTCATTGAGTATCTCCTATGGGCGATGGAGCAGACAGATTCGCACGAGGTGACAGTCAGGCGGAGGTGGTGGGCGTACAGGTCGAAGGTCGAGCACCCAGAGGATAACAAATCGATCGAGTATGGTGTGCCGTTCGTGAGGGTGCAGAGCTAGCCGGAGCCACAGGAGTATTCGTTCTCCCACCGCAAGAGGAGGCCGGATGGCGCGACATCGCTTCCCCGACTTTCTCCATGGTTCCCTCGACGCTCGCCTCATTTCAACGGCGGCGGTAGGGTTTAAGGTAAGCTTCGCACTAACCTAATCTTCCACCTGCTCATGCTTACAATCAGTGTGACAGCTAATGAAAATCATGCTTACAATCAGTCTCCGAGTACTACGCCAATCACCCTAAAATAGCTCTGGACCTTTGGGTCAAAGTTGTGACACAGTGTACAAATAAAGAAAAATAGATTGGTGCTTCTTTCAGAAAAGAGTACTCCCTAGAAAACTGCCAATATAAGCTACTAGTATTTGGTTAGAGGATTTGCTGCCGAGAAAGATCCGTCCACAGAGAGCGCCACATATCCCACTGGTTGTGGTGGATGCCAATGCGTGCATGCAGCATGGTTGGTGTCGGTAATTTTTACTTGGCACACCTCGCACTCTGCATATATGTCGGTTCCATACGTACATTTGTGCAGTTCCACCAAAATGCAGCTGGATAACCCTGTTTGCACAGATAATGAAAAAGCGTGATTACATTATAGTGGCACTAGTTGATGAAACACACAAAATAAATAGAAGAGCATATTGCGATAGTATCATAGTATGCCATGTCATGAGGCGAGATGGGCCTGCTGACGCCTCATCTGGCACGCCTCATACTGGACATCGTCCCAAGTCTCCCAGATACACCTTCTGCCAGTGATGAACATAAGTGTACAGCAGTAGTACAAGGAGGCGCCTTGAGACATTCAAATCTCTATTTTTGTACATATCAACTAAAATTAAGCACCCCAGTTTGCAGAAATGCTTAAACTTAACAATGGGACTAGTTGACAAAACATACTTTAACAAAGAGAAGCACTTTCTTTATCTACATTGGAAATGAAATGATAGAGATGACACTCGCTCTATTTTAACTGTATTATTACTTCATTTTATCAGTGACACTAGGGTCAAGTAGGTGGCAAATGAGGTGTACCGTGCATCGCAAGGATGGAGGCCGGGAGTGCTTAGACTGGGATGCTGAAGCTGGCTCTTTCAGTCACCAACATGGATGATTCAATTCATGGGACCTTTTGGTGCAGTTCACCTAAAATGAAGCAATGTCCCATGAGCTAGCAGCTTCTTCTTCAATTTTTTTTAAGAAAAGGGCTCCAGCCCCGGTTCCATTTCCATCAGAAAACGAAACTCACAGAGCTTCTTCTTCATTAGTTGCAATAAAATTGAGCAACATCAAGGTTGGTTGTGAAGCTCCTGGAATGCTCAACTATAATTTGGATATCATTTGTGCAGTTCAACTAAGATCAAACGTGAAATGTATATCTCTGTTTGCACAAAAAAGGTGGAAAGGAGGGTGACTAACAAGTAACAAGTGACGAAACATGCATCAAATGAAAAGAAGCATGTTCCTTATCTGAATGGCAATCCTACAAGGACAGTAGCAATTTCAAAAGCAGTGGCATTGCTAGATATTAGTGTGGGTATCAGGATTAACTATGACAACCATTAAATACGACATTACTTTGGGCACGGGAGAGTAGGCGGACCAGGACAGTTGCATTTCTAACGAAAAGAACTTATCTTAATGGGAAATTTTAGCAGGACATGTAAAGAAGTGCCATTGATTCATATTACTGGAGGCATTACATTGAAAACAACATTGGTTTAACATGTCCTTACTTTTAATAAATGGATCGCTACATTTTACCAAAGGACATTACATAAGAGTGGCTCGGGGCAACAAACATCAGAACATGATATCTGGGTTGGTCCCATTTTTGTTTGGTATAGACACCTTATACTGTGTGAGGCTAGCAAATCTAGTGCTGGACTTACTCTGTTGACTTGTCCCCCAGTCCCCACTTTCTTTCCTTTTTCAACCAATACATCGGGTTTATATTGAGTTTGTACTACATTTCCCTTTATTTCCCTATTAGACCTAGAGACCAGTTAGATAGCCAGTCTCTGCTACTATTCGCCCCCATTATTTCCTCTTTCGACCAAGTCCTAGATTCAGGTAACAAATCCTCCCCCACCCCCACCCCTTTCTTCCTTGTTTTAACCAAGTAGTACTAGATTCAAGTGCATGAACTAGCTTTACCTCTTAAACGTAAAAAAATTAGGTGGTTTTCGAACAGCCGATCGATCCTATCTACGAGAGGGCCTGAGAAATAGTAAAAGTTACAAATGCAGCAACGTCAGGAGCTCGGGAAGTAGAGCGAGGCCGGTTTCGAAGGAAGTTATACGATGGTCGCGGGATGTCGCTAGGTGGGCAGCGGAGGCCGGATCTGCCCACACACGGCAGCGAGGAAGAAGGGTTGAGGCCCTCCCTCGCTTGGCCAGTGCTTGGGAGAGAATGGCAAGGCAGGCTGATCGAATGCGCCAAAGATGGGTAAGAGCCATCGCCGAGGACGACCGCGTAAACATTGCACCTTCTCACCTTCCCCGGCGGAGAGGATCCGGCTGGATCTGTGACCAGCGGTGAGCAGAGAGAGAGAGAGAGTGTGTGTGGCCACCGCTATCGTGTTTAGATCTGGAGAGGCCGAGACGGTGTGAATAGAGCAACACTAGCAAGCAAGCGCGAAGGCTCCTGCCTATATAGTGGAGTAGTACTTAGTTTTCTTTTGTCTACCGGAGCCGGCTTGACCTCGTCAATGACTGTCAAGAAGTCTTCATGCACGTGGCCCCGGAGGCGCAGTTGTCGTCATTTTGATCTGAAGCGCCAGATTATAACATATAACACGAAAAAATGCCACATGACAAGAAATCATAACCTCACTGCCCAAAGGAGACAACATGAATCCCGACTGACAAACTAGACGAGGAACAAAGCTCAAATTAAAGATAAACTCGTACAAAAGGGGTCCGTCGATAGATGTCCTAATTAACATAGCCGGCTTGACCTAGATGGCAGCCGAGTAGTCCTTTGCTCGTGCATGTGCCCCAATGACTAGCCCAACTCGCTTGTCGCTGTTTAACCCTTGCAAGTGATCGAAGCACATGACACATAATTTTGCGAGATGACAAGAAACCTTTTTTTAGATTTCTCACCACAACTACAGCCATGTACAACACAGCCTACACGATATGTAGACGATAGCCAATCCAGCCGTGTCTGCTGGAGTCTGGTCACATGCATGGACAAACTGATCTTTCGTGTCTTGCAGGGATCATCCAGGCACCAACGTAGTACAACACTTCTCTAGTACTATCGCTCATCTCCCTCTTCTATTAAGTCACCCGACTTGCGGGGCCCGGGAGTGTGCCTATGGTCGGTTCTCAATTGCCATCCCACATGTGTGTGCGAAGGCAATATGACGCGCGTTCCATTCGGAGAGCAGCGTGCCAGACCGACCGACCGTCTGGGGTGTGACGCGAACGCGACGTGCGTGCTGTATACTCCGTACATGTGTACCGCCGTTTTCTAGACGCTTTGCTCCATGGCGCGGGCGCAATCCATGGATACAAAATTAGTATCTTGTATACTATTTAAAAAGTCGAGGGGGCCTTTTCTGCCCGGTAGGCGGCGGGACAGTTCCGCCTAGTCGGTTTGACAGAGACGCGAGAAGACGAGGGAGTAGGCTGCTGCAAACGTAGGGCTGTGTGATTTGACAATGAATTCTTCTTTGGACAGGTGGGACCCCATGATTTGACTTGCCATTATCATTTTAACTGCGGCGCTACGACCGGCGTGAGTCTACCAATTCCTGACCACCTCCATACAGGTGCCTCTCCCAATGCTCCACCATGTAGTAGTAGAGGCTGGCTCTTGCATGAGAGCCCACTTCTCCACTTTTTCCCTGCCTCCCTTTCCTCCACATATGCAAAAATGCCATGTAAAGCGCACCCTCCGTCTAGGTGTGTAAGTCATCTTACGAAAATCAAATAATCCCAAAACACTTAGGCGCGGTGCATTAACTTCTACCTTGTCAGTGTCAAAACCGGCGGATCTCGGGTAGGGGGTCCCGAACTGTGCATCTAGGCGGATGGTAACAGGAGACAAGGGACAAGATGTTTTTACCCAGGTTCGGGCCCTCTCGATGGAGGTAAAACCCTACTCCTGCTTGATTGATATTGATGATATGGGTAGTACAAGAGTGGATCTACCACGAGATGAAGGAGGCTAAACCCTAGAAGCTAGCCTATGGTATGATTGTTGTAATGGTTGTGTGTCCTACGGACTAAAACCCTCCGGTTTATATAGACACAGGAGAGGGCTAGGGTTACACAGAGTCGGTTACAATGGTAGGAGATCTACATATCCGTATTGCCAAGCTTGCCTTCCACGCCAAGGAAAGTCCCATCCGGACACGGGACGAAGTCTTCAATCTTGTATCTTCATAGTCTTGGAGTCCGGCTGACGATGATAGTCCGGCTGTATGAACACCCCCTAGTCCGGGACTCCTCAAGTAGCCCTGAACCAGGCTTCAATGACGATGAGTCCGCGCAGATATTGTTCGGCATTGCAAGGCGGGTTCCTCCTCTGAATAATTCATAGAAGATTGTGAACACCAGGATAGTGTCCGGCTCTGCAAAATAAATTCCACATTCCACCGTAGAGAGAAAAATATGTACACAAGTTCAATCTGCTGACGTACTCTCTGGCATGACGTCACGCCACTACCAAGCCTTTTCTTGAATCGTTTTTTATTATACCACCTCAGCGCATTTAGCGAAGCGGTTTCCTGGGCACGTCTTGTCGAAGCAGAGATCGTGTTCCCCTTATTCCGGGATTCCCATCAATACGGACATGGGTAACCCAACTGCGCCATTGATGGTGGCGCTTGGGAGATAAGCGAGTTTTACCAGGCAGGTGGGGACGCATAGTCTTCTTCCGCCCATATAAGGGGATAAGGATCCACCTTTTTACCTACGCCTTCTTCCTCCTTTGCTTATCCATCTCCGCGCACTCGAGCTCCAGCGCCCAAGTTCGCACATCTCGTCTCGACCTTCTCTAGTCATGTCTCGAGCGGGAGGCAAGTGGATGACCTCCTCCGTTACGGAGGAGCACATCGAGAAGCTGCGCGGCGCCGGATACCTGTCCAGCGACATCGCGCACCGGCTGCCCGACGAGGGGCAGCTCATCCCCACCCCTAGGCCCCATTAGAGGGTTGTTTTCCTTCCCCACTTCCTTCGCGGACTGGGCTTCCCACTTCATCCCTTCGTCCGGGGGCTCATGTACTACTACGGCCTGGACTTCCACGATCTAGCGCCAAACTTCATCCTCAACATCTCGGCGTTTATCGTCGTGTGCGAGGCCTTCCTCTGCATCCAGCCCCACTTCGGCTTGTGGCTCAAGACCTTCAATGTCAAGACGAAGGTTGTGAAGGGCGCCATGGTGGGCAAAATGCCCAACGTCACCTGGCTCGAGGGGGCCTTCATGGAGTCCGTCAAGGGGTGGCAATCGGGGTGGTTCTACATCACCGAGCCGCGTGACCCTAAATGAACAGCGGCCCCCGAGTTCAGATCTGGTATCCCCAGGCAAGTCACCTCCTGGAAAGAGAAGGGCCTGCTATGGGGCAGTTCGGAGGAGCTGACAGACTCCAGTCCTGTCTCCAGACCTTGGTGAACAAGAAGCCTAGGCTTGTCAATGTGATCCAGTGTCATGCTCGCTCGCGGATTCTCCCCGCCAACAGCGGGCCTTCAATTTGTGGGAGTTTGATCCGCACAGCACGGACCTGGCGGGCTCTTCAACACGACGTCTGAAGCTGCCTAGAGGGTGCTGTTCAAGGCGGAGAAGCCCCGCGATCCATGACGGAAGACCGCGGATTCAGCACCAAGCGCCCGGCCGGCGAGGTAAGCTTTGTTATCCTCTATGGGACACTTATTTTCTTTCATAGTTTGACTCTATGTGGGATTTAAAACTCCCAATGCCTTTAACAGGACTGGCAGAGGACGTCCGGACAGGTAGACTGTCCGACTCCCCTTCCCGAAGACCCAGCGGACGCCCGTTTAACAGGGCTGCTAGTCCCGACACTTTATGTGGTGCCGGAGAAGAAGGCCAGGAAGAAGGCCAGGGGAACTCGAAGAAGTTCCCGGCGCCAGGTGATATCGGACTCATCGTCCGATGGCTCCGAGGCGGACTCCTCCCCCGAAGACGAGGAGGAGAAAGAGGACTCTCCCCCGGAGGGGGGAGAGAGGAAAAGGAAGGCTTCCCCAACGGGGGAGGCCGAAGGGTCCAAGAGGGGAAGGACCCTTCCCCCGGACAGCTCCGCCAATGCCAACGTTGGCGACGAAGAGTGGCCCTCAAGGGCCAGGCCTATGGAAAGATCGTAAGTATTCGGATTCCTGAATGATTTATAATTTCTCTTTTGTGTCACATAGCGTCGTTCTAATGCCGCACACTACCTGTAGTCCGGCCGATGATGATATTCCCGCTTCATTGAGCGGGTCCTTGGCTCCGTTTGACGAGGATTCCATTCCGACCTCCACCCCTCGCGACGCCGAGGACGCCGAGGTGGGATCCCAGGAGGGGTCTCATTAGGAGGAGGCTCCGGAGGTGCCGCAAGGCAGCCTCCCGAACTTTGCACCGGACTCCATGCCGGAACCCGATGGTTCCGAGTCAGCAATGCCCCTTCGTAAGAAGGGCAAGACCATGACGCCGCAGCCTCCGCCCAACCGGGCGCGGACAACTTGTTGGAGGCGCTTAACGACGCTTCCATCGAAGAAGAACACCGCACTATCATGAGTGCGGTGATTGAAAGGTTCATTCGCCAAGAGCGGGCTGACCGGCTCGCATAGCCTTCTAACGGGCTTTGAGGTAAGAAGTTTAAAATATGTAATGTGGTACCGCATAGACAGTAGCCCCTGATGCTCGGTTCAGTGTTTGGAAAGAAAAGCCGGACTGAGGATCTAAAAAAGATATACGCAGGAGTGCTAAAGATTATGTCAATATGGGTTTGCAGGCTGCGCTGCTGACCTTTGCCGCACCGACTGCAGAGGTTGGTGCTTTGAAGCAGGACCTCGAGCGGTCTGAGCAAGAGCTCGGCCTTGCCAAGAAGCAGCTCGAGGACAAAGAAGGTGAGTAACACCACTTTTAAATTTGTACCTTATAGAAAAGGATTTTGGTTGCAATATAAATAACAAGGATAACGTGGGTACTGCAGGGGCCACGAACGAGGTGGCGACCCTGAAGGAGGCCGTGTCTGCGGCCGAACGCAATGTGGCCGCGGAACGAGCGGAGCGAGAGAAGCAGGAGGCGCGGGTGGCGGAGGTGCGGCAAGAGCTCCAGGCTCTCATGGAAAAGCATGAGAGTTTGGAGCGCGACTCGAAGACTCGAGAGTCCGAGCTTGCCTCGGCTCTTGAAAGTGCCAAAGCCGCTAAGGCCGAGGCCCATAAGTCCCTCCAGGAGATTGAGGCGATGACGAAGATAGCGGCTGGTAAGGCATTTTTCATGCAAAGCAAGCATGTGAATGTAAATTACCTGTTATTTACCCGAATTCGGAGCTCTCCAGGGGCGTTTGCAGATCTGCCTCGTAGCGTGTCTGATGCCGCCGCATTCTACCGGGCCGAGGAGGGGAGCTCATTGGAGAAGGGGACCTCATCGGAGAAGGTCTTCTGGTCTCAGTATGCTGAGGCTGACATCCGGTGCCCCTTAGCGACCAGTTGAAGCAGTTGGTCGAGCACCACAAGGTAGCCGAGCAGGCTATGAAGGGCCTCATAGTACAGCTGTGGCCTGAAGAGGCCATGCCTGGGAGCTACTTCGGTCTCGTGCGGCGGCTGGTGGATGCGTGCCCCTAGGTGGAGGTCATCAAGCGCTCCCTTTGTATTGAAGGTGCCCGTCGGGCCCTTGCCAAGCAAAGGTGCCTTGGGCAGGCTGGATCTTGAGAGGCTTATCACGGACACGCCGCCGGCGGGCAAGGAGTATCGTACGCCCGAAATGTACTATAAGAGTGTCCTGAAGGGTGCCCACAAGATTGCGGATGAGTGCCCCAAAGATGTAATTATTGAGTAAACTTGCAATGTGTTATCATGTGCGCTGAAAACTTTGTTCATATGCGCTAAGCAACGCTTATTGATTTAAAATGTTACCTTCTGTGCAGCCGTTTATTAAATCTGAGAGATGGCAAGTCGTCGGCTTCAGCCCCCATGCCACTAGTGCTGGGGTGTTCGGGATAAACTTGAGCACTCTTGTTAACATTTTTGGGTCCATCTAGGGAGGCGCTCAACACAACGAACAAGGCAACCAGACTTATAATGCTTGAACACTCTCACTTAGCCATAGAATTCTATAATTTGAAATTTCGGCGAAGCCCCTAGTATTCGGAAGACCGAGTTCGGGGCGCTATCCACGCCTGGGCCGGACGAAGCCGGTTCCTCGCTCTAAGCGGCATAAGTCTTTAGGGACTCGAAAAGACCTCTCAAACAGCGACCAGCTCTCGCCTTATCATGACAATCGGTTTTAGCTTTCCTCGAGGCGCCGCCCAGCTCAACCGGGCGCAATCGCAGTGGTTCTCCCAGTGCTACCTTAGCCGATGAGCGGGCGTAAGGTACCAAAACATGGGAGCAGGGCAAACCCAACTATTGACCCAAGACATGATTGAGCCGATGCATATAGTGCTATAAGTTCGGGTGCCGCACTTGTGAAAGTGTTGGACTTATCACACCATAATGTGGGGAACATAAGCCCCTGGTGTATTCGGCCGTACCAGAGTGTACGGATGCAAGATGTCATAAATGAACATACATAAGAAAAGGAATGCAATTATAAGCGAAAAAGTGATGCATTGTTTATTCAAGGAATTCTGCCATGAGTGCAGAACGATACAAATAGTGCGGTAAGCAAGGGATTGGACTATTTTAAACATGTCCCCCTCCAGGGGTGGGCTGCGGACTGGTGTATTTAACAAATTTAATGCTCATAATGGAGACCACCTGAGTGTTCGTCATAGCCTTTGTCCCTCCCTGGCTGTTGCATCGTGAGTTCGGCAGATCTACTACCGGACAGGGCCTCTGGTGAACGGAGTCCTGTGGAAAAATAAAAAGAAAAAAGAAAAAAAGAGTGACACACTTGGGAGCCCCTGGTGTGGTTAAGCCGCACTCTGGGCCTGTCGTGGTCGTGCCCCTCCCCCTATGCCCATGGTATCTCCAGAGCGTAATGATGTACGCGAAGGGCTGATCTTGCAATCATGCAAGGGCTGGGGTTGGGGCCGCATTGCTACGCATGCTCGAAACGTGCCAGGTGGTCTTGATTGATGTTACTCCGGGCGCGTTTGGCCATGTCCGGTCGTTTAGCGCCCGGACTCGAAAATTGCCTTAAAAGGCTTCTCTGTACTTCTGCCGTGAGAGCCGCTATGTGTTCCTTCGTTCAGAGGGAGCGTTCAGTATTTCCATTGACCGTGATGACTCCACGAGGGCCTGGCATCTTGAGCTTAAGGTATGCATAATGCGGTACCGCATTGAATTTTGCAAACGTTATTTGTCCGAGCAGAGCGTGATAGCCACTGCGGAACGGGACTATGTCGAAGATTAACTCCTCGCTTTGGAAATTATCCGGGGATCCGAAGACCACTTCCAGTGTGACTGAGCCTGTACAATTGGCCTCAACACCTGGTATGATGCCTTTGAAGGTCGTCTTTGTAGATTTAATCCTTGAGGGGTCTATGCCCATCTTGCGCACTGTATCCTGATAAAGCAGGTTCAGGCTGCTACGCCGTCCATCAGGACTCTAGTGAGGTGAAATCCGTCAACGATTGGGTCTAAAACCAATGCGGCGAATCCGCCATGGCGGATACTGGTCGGGTGGTCTCTTCAATCGAAAGTGATCGGGCAAGAGGACCATGGATTGAACTTCGGGGCGACTGGCTCCATCGCATACACGTCCCTAAGTGCACGCTTCCGCTCCCTCTTGGGTATGTGGGTTGCGTATATCATGTTTACCGTCCGCACTTGTGGGGGAAAACCCTTCATCCTCTCTTGTTCGGGCGGCGGGTCTCTTCCTCGTCATCGCTATGCAGCCCCTTGTCATTGTTTTCGGCGATTAACTTGCCTGCCTGCTTGAATACCCAACAATCCCTGTTGGTGTGGTTGGCTGGCTTTTCGGGGGTGCCATGTATCTGGCAAGAGCGGTCGAGTATGTGGTCGAAATTGGACGGACCCGGAGTAGTTCTTTTGAATGGCTTCTTCCATTGACCGGGTTTAGAGCCTCTGAATCCGGCGTTGACTGCCCTATCCTCAGTGTTGTCGCCGTTAACGCATCATTTGTTTTTGTTTCGACGCGACCTGCCATTGTGGTCCTTAGTATCCGGACTGCCGGCATTTTTCTTTGAGGTTGTTGCTCTTGAGCTAGCCAGCTATCCTCTCCCGCATGAAGCAGGTCATGAGTGATGTGAGGGCTGCCATGGATTTGGCTTTTCTGTCCTAGGTGCGGGCCAGCCACTCGTCGCGGATGTTATGTTTGAAGGCTGCGAGGGCCTCTACATCCGGACAATCGGCGATTTGATTTTTCTTTATTAAGAACCGTGTCGTAACTATGCGGCGATTCGTCAGCTGCTGAATTATGTGGCTTAGGTCATCGGCGTCTGGTGGTCGCACATATGTGCCCTGGAAGTTATCGAGGAATGCGGCTTCCAGGTCCTCCCAATACCCAATTTACTCTGCGGGCAAGCTGTTAGGCCAATGCCGAGCTGGTCCTTTAAGCTTGAGTGGGAGATACTTGATGGCGTGGAGATTGTCGCCGCGGGCCATATGGATATGAAGGAGATAATCTTCGATCCGAACCGCGGGGTCTGTTGTGCCATCGTAGCATTCAATGTTCACGGGTTTAAACCCTTCATGGATTTGATGATCCATTACTTCGTCTGTGAAGCATAGTGGGTGTGCGGCGCCTCTATATTGAGCAATATCACGACATAGCTCAAGAGAGCGTTGTCTGCTGTGTTCGGCCCGGCCGGAGTTGCTGTATCCGGTGCGACGGTAGTCGTCGTGGGTCGTGGGGCGCCCGCGTGATCCGTAGATAGATCTGGATTGTCTTGCCTTGTCCTCCAATATATCCCGCAAGTCCGGCGCATTCCCTCGTGGCTTCGTACTTTTCGAGCGGTGCCGGGGTATGGTCCTGATGGAGGGCCTAGATGCCTCTCTGTCGCGACCACGGGTTGGTCGGTCTGCCGTATTGTGCGCTGGTGATGAAGGTTTGTATGCTTCCTCCTCTAGTCAGGGGAGCAACTTGCATTTTGGGTAGCTCTTGGAGGGGCGTTTGAGTTCATACTCTTCGGCCGCAAGGACCTCAGTCCATCTGTCGGCCAGCAGGTCTCGGTCATCTTGAAGCTGTTGCTGCTTTTTATTTAGGCTATTTGCCGTGGCGATAAGCTTGCGTTTAAAACGCTCTTGTTTGACGGGATCCTCTGGCACGACGAATTCGTCGTCGTTGAGGCTTGCCTCGTCTCTGGAGGGAGGCATGTAGTTTTCATCCTCCTCGTCTGTCGCTCTCTCTCGAGGGCTGGCTTCCCCATCCTCTGTCTTTGAATCTTCTTTGGAGGGGTTGTCTTCGGCACTCTCTGGGGTGTTATTATCTCCGGTGCCGGAATCTCCATTGTTACTGTGGCGGGATTTAGAGTGGCGCCGCTGACGTTGGCGCTTGGGCTGTTTCTTAGAAGAATCTGCCTCCGCTGCTTCTTCGCCGTCCCCATCCTTTGGGGTGTCCACCATGTATATGTCGTATGACGAGGTGGTCTTCCAGTGTCCTGTAGGCGCTGGTTCTTGATCGTCTCCGGCATCGTCGTCCATACCGTCGATGTCTTCGGAGTCGTAGTCTAGCATGTCGGTTAGATCGTCGACAGTGGCTACAAAGTGGGAAGTGGGTGGGCTTTGAATTTCTTCGTCGTCCGCATCCCAACCATCCTGACCGCAGCCCGGCCAGGGTTCTCCTGATAACGAGAGATGCTTTAGCGAATTTAGGATGTCGCCAAAGGGTGAGTGCTGAAAGATGTCCGCGGTGGTGAACTCCATGATCAGCGCCCAATCAGATTCGATTGGCAGGGGCGCATGAGGTTCGGAGTCCCGCAAGGAGTCCGGTGCCTCGGAGTCACGAGCTTTATAAGGGACAAGGTCAGCATTCGGCTCCATCGCCATAGAAGTGGCAGCTCCCGAGGCGGTGTCCAGCCACCTATCCTCGATCTGCACGGTCGGCTCCGAACTATGGGTCGGAGCGGATTCGTCTGCGGCCTCCAGGGCACTGTCCGCGGCAGAGCTAAATCATGCCCATCGTGACAGCGCGGCACGCTCGGCTGTGGCTCGAGTCCGTCAAAGATCAAATCTCCGCGGATGTCATCCGTGAAGTTTAGGCTTCCAAATCTGACCCGATGGCCAGGGGCGTAGCTTTCAATCTACTCCAGATGGCCATGTGAATTGGCCCGCAGTGCAAAGCCGCCGAACACGAAGATCTGTCCGGGGAGAAAATTCTCACCCTGGACTGCGTTATTGTTGATTGAAGAAGCCATCAAGCCTATCGGTGACGACACAGAGGAACTCTCAATGAAAGCACCAATGTCGGTGTCAAAACCGGCGGATCTCGGGTAGGGGGTCCCGAACTGTGCGTCTAGGCGGATGGTAACAGGAGACAAGGGACACGATGTTTTTACCAAGGTTGGGCCCTCTCGATGGAGGTAAAACCCTACTCTGCTTGATTGATATTGATGATATGGGTAGTACAAGAGTGGATCTACCACGAGATCAAGGAGGCTAAACCCTAGAAGCTAGCCTATGGTATGATTGTTGTAATGGTTGTGTGTCCCACGGACTAAAACCCTCCGGTTTATATAGACACCGAGAGGGCTAGGGTTACACAGTCGGTTACAATGGTAGGAGATCTACATATCCGTATTGCCAAGCTTGCCTTCCACGCCAAGGAAAGTCCCATCCGGACACGGGACGAAGTCTTCAATCTTGTATCTTCATAGTCTTGGAGTCCGGCTGACGATGATAGTCCGGCTGTCCGGACACCCCCTAGTCCAGGACTCCCTCATACCTCGTTTCTTGTTTCTTGACATATCAACCAATAAGAGATAAAGGGTGTGCATGCTTTTAATGACTTGAGACTATCAAACACGACATGCAGTGGTTAGTTCATTGCATGCAATACTATTAATTAGCAAATAAACGTTAACGTTTCCCGTTTTCTCCTCCTCCTTCGTCACGGTGCACAACCTAGGATGGTATTGTACTTACTTGCTCCTACAGGTGCTTAAGCTTGCCACATAGGCATAAAGTCTGATGTGGCAAGTTAATCAAGAAGAGAGAGAGACTGGTTTGGTGACCCAAGGAAGAAACGGTGCTAAGCGCGTGTACCTAGGTGAAAAGACAATTTTGAGTCTATAGCTAATTAAATGAAGCAAACTTGGCAACACCAGTTCATTGGAAGAGGTCACTCCTTGGCAAATGCAATAAATACTAGTACTCCCTATGTCCCATTATATAAGAACATTTTTGACACTACACTAGCTAGTGTCAAAAACGTTCTTATATTATGGGACGGAGGGAGTACGAAGAAAGAGATAGAGAGGAGTAAAAAAATACACTTATAGCCAACCTTATAGCCAACTTTGTTGTAGTATGAGTGACTAAGTGATGACTATGTATGACATGCCAACATCAGATAGCCTAACGCACCGTGTTAAATCTCCAAGGGCGCGACCACGCGAGCGACGCGACTGTCGTGGTAGGCGCGACCATGATACGGGCTGCTGGCAGCCATTGGATCTGAGATCAAACGGTCGCATGCTAAGTTGCTGAATATTTTAAGAATAACCCTCCAGGATAGGATATTCACCCATAGGTCTAGAATCACGCCATGCAACCGTTCGATCTCAGATCCAAGGGCTCTCGAAAGCCCGTATCATGGGAGAATGGAAAGCCACTACCCTGTCGTTCGCACGCTGGCAGTTCACTCCTACTCTTTCCCGCACGTCCTTTAATACTACTGCGGTTCGCTCCTAGTCGTCCCGTCCATTCACATTACGGCAGTTCCACTAATCCTAACCCTCCTCCCAAATCCATGGCGTCCCAAATCTCCCCGGTCGGCAGTGAGTACAAGGTTAGAACCATCACCGGTGATGAGTTCGACGTCATCTACATCCGTACTTCCGCGACGGTGAAAGGATGCCTTTCTTGCTTCAGACGCATTTTCGAAAACTCACATGATGAGTGGGTCGTTGGGCTAGATGTTGAGTACACCACAGTCCTGGGACGAGAGAAGGATCTAAAGGACGAAGAGAGGAAGAAGCCCGCCGTGATCCAGGTTTGCGTACATAATGTTTCCTTGGTCTACCACATATGCCATGCCGACGTTGAGTGCCAGGATTTTAAGAACTTCCTCGAGGACAAAACAGTCAAATTTTTTATTGTAGACTTTAAGGACGACAAAGAAGTCCTGCGTCGGATAGGCCTCGTTGTAGGCAACTCCTTCGACCTCCAGAAGTATTGGCTGGTGCCCTCTCGTCAGCCCTCAATGCTGACCCTGGCAGGAGCCATGGTTCATCCTTCGTACTGCAAACTGGAGAAACCTCATTACCCGTTTCATCGTCATGCATGGCAGCGGAATGTGCTAGATATAGACCACATCTAGTACGCTGCAATGGATGGCTACCTTTGTTTCAATACACAAGGGTTGGATGAAGAGCAACAGCCAAGTTGGCGGTTCAAGCAAAGAAGTATCGGCCCAGAGGAAGAGGGACAAGGACGAAGTCGAGGACATGGACGAGGACTCCGAGTAATTAAGGTGGCAGTGTCGTTGCTCATGGCGGTTCTAAACTTCTAATGCAGTGTCTACCGGATTAGTTGCATAGTTTAATTTCATGTGTGCTTAGTTTAATTTGAGGGGTGTGTTGTGCTGAGCGCCTAGCAGAACTATGTTATGTTTCTTCTCGTTACTTTAACTCTTCGGTATGTACATACTAGTACTAGTATTTCGTTAATAGAATTTAGCACCCCAATTAAGCACGTACTAGCTTTTTTAATAGTACTATATGCATAATTTGGCATTTAGCTCTCTATATGTACCACCTTTTTTTAAAATTTCAATTTTTGCTCCATGGCGCAATCCATCGATAGTGGAGTACTACTGTACAAAACTATACATTTTTTAAAAGGCTAGCGTACTGTTCATCACATATATATAGCCAGTTAAATTCTCAACCTAGAACGACATGCATACCATGTAGTAAACAAATCCGGAGGAAGTATAGTAAAAATGAGGTGATTTTACCCAGCGATCGGCGGGGGAGCATGGCCTGTCATGCGGTCCCACGTGTCATGATGTACCAAGGCGATGCGCGTGTCCCTCTTGAGGCAGAAGCAATACTAGTACGTGGGTTGAGATGATGTCCAACCGAAGTGTGAAATAATGGTTGCTTCGTCCGTCTGGGAAGGTGCGGCATTGTGACTTGACGTCTCATTGCTCATTACTAACACTGGGCCGGTACGAGTGGGGTGCGTCCCCCCTGCTGTTCTGCACTGTTATTTCGTGCTTGAGACGTCGACCCGGTTGCACATGAGATGACCCCCACATCCTTTGTCAAAATAAACAACATCCCGATCAATGCATTTCACTCTTTCGTGCAACGGACGGGCACCTTACTTGCTCCTACATGTGCTTAAGCTTGCCATATAGGCATAAAGTCTGATGTGGCAAGTTAATCAAGAAGAGAGAGACTAGTTTGGTGACCCAAGGAAGAAACGGTGCTAAGCGCGTGTACCTAGGTGAAAAGACAATTTTGAGTCTATAGCTAATTAAATGAAGCAAACTTAGCAACACCATTTCATTGGAATAGGTCACTCCTTGGCAAATGCAATAAATACTAGTACTCCCTGTGTCCCATATTATAAGACATTTTTGGCACTACACTAGTGTCAAAAACGTTCTTATATTATGGGACGGAGGGAGTACGAATAAAGAGATAGAGAGGAGTAAAAAAATACACTTATAGCCAACCTTGTTGTAGTATGAGTGACTAAGTGATGACTATCTATGACATGCCAACATCAGATAGCCTAGCGCACCGTGTTAAATCTCCAACGGCGCGACCGTGCGAGCGACGTGACGGTCATGGTAG
This sequence comes from Aegilops speltoides, assembly GCA_021437245.1. NCBI lineage: Eukaryota > Viridiplantae > Streptophyta > Magnoliopsida > Poales > Poaceae > Aegilops > Aegilops speltoides. The sequence goes on along the minus strand of CM038146.1, from coordinate 404,237,696 downwards.
GCGCGACCATGATACGGGCTGCTGGCAGCGAGATCAAACGATCGCATGCTAAGTTGCTGAAAAATTTGCAGAATAACCCTCTAGGATAGGATATTCACCCATTGGTCTAGAATCACGCCATGCAACCGTTCGATCTCCGATCCAAGGGCTCTCTAAAGCCCGTATCATGGGAGAATGGAAAGCCACTACCCTGTTGTTCGCACACTGGTAGTTCGCTCCTACTCGTCCCCGCAAGTCCTTTAATACTACGGCGGTTCGCTCCTAGTCGTCCCGTCCATTCACATTACGGTAGTTCCACTAATCCTAACCCTCCTGCCAAATCCATGGCGTCCCAAATCTCAACAATCGGCGGTGAGTACAAGGTTAGAACCATCACCGGCGATGAGTTCGATGTCATCTACACCCGTTCTTCTGCGACGGTGAAAGGATGCCTTTCTCGCTTCAGACGCATGTTCAAAGACTCACATGATGAGTGGGTCGCCAGGCTAGATGTTGAGTACACCACAGTCGTGGGACGAGAGAAGGATCTAAAGGACGAAGAGAGGAAGAAGCCCGCCGTGATCCAGGTTTGCGTGCATGACTTATGCTTGGTCTACCACATATGCCATGCCGACGTTGAGTGCCAGGATTTTAAGGACTTCCTCGAGAGCAACCTAGTCAAATTCATTATTGTAGACTTTGGTAATGACAAAGAAGTCCTGCGTCGGATAGGCCTCGTTGTAGGCAACACCTTCGACCTCCAAAAGAATCGGCTGGTGTCCTCTTGTTAGCCTTCAATGCTGACCCTGGCAGGAGCCATGGTTCATCCTTCGTATGGTAAACTGGAGAAACCTCCATACACGTTTCATCGTCATGCATGGCAGCGGAATGTGCTAGATATAGACCACATCCGGTACGCTGCAATGGATGGCTACCTTTGTTTCAATATCTACAAGGGTTGGATGAAGAGCAATAGCCAAGTTGGCGGTTCAAGCAAATAAGTATCGGCCAAGAGGAAGAGGGACAAGGACGAAGTCGAGGACGTGGACGAGGACTCCGAGTAAGGTGGCAGTGTCGTTGCTCATGGTGGTTATAATCGGTGTCTACGGAATAGTTGCAAAGTTTAATTTCAGGTGTGCTTAATTTAATTTGAGGGTGTGTTGTCTTTGAGCCCCAAGAGAACTATGTTATGTTTCTTCTTGTTACTTTAACTCTTCAGTAAGTACATACTAGTATTTCTTACATTTCATCTTTTAGTTGGTATAGTACTACCACTCATTTATTCACATTATATACGTACAATATATATGGCCAACATCATATAGCCAACAGTTTAGTTGTCAAAGAATTTCATGGTGCTTAGTTTTGTCAAACAATTCCAGGGTGCTTAGTTTTATTTGAGGGGTGGGTTGTGCTAGACACCATTATTGTGACTAGCCTTTTTAATAGTACTATATGCATAATTTGGCGACGAGCGCTCTCTATATGTACCACCTTTTTTTTAATTTCAAGTTTTGCTCCATGGTGCAATCCATCGATACTATTGTACAAAAGTATACATTTTTTAAAAGGCTAGAGGGCGGGGCAGTCTAGCTTGGTCGGTTTCACGAGAGGCGAGGGCCTTTGTGATTTGACGGCTCATTACTGCTGGAAGGCGGGGCCTTGTGATTTGACTGCTCGTATAAATGCGCCGACAACCTGATCGAGGAGGAGCAAAGAACCGTGCGGTATACTCAAGTTTTCCACTAGAGTAGTACTGCGAAGGAGGAGCACGAAACACGGCAGCCCAGTGCCATATGGCGATAAAAAATGAACTAATTTGCTAGTCATCTCATTGTTAGCATTGTTCTATTCATTCCCTCAAAAAACAAAAACCATTGTTCTATTCATGCCTTGCAGAGAACGTGACACATGCGGCGAAACACCCGAAGCAAAAGATGAAACACAACAGCAAAAGAAGAAGGAAGATTATCACCCCAAATGATCTAATTAGCAGCGAGTCGTGAATCGCTTCTTCATCGCCTCCACGACCTCCATCTCCTTGCGCGTCTCCTCCGCCATCTTCTTCATTTTGTCCATGACACGGGATTTCTCGCGAGCCTTCATCATCATTCCATGGCGCATTACGTACCTTTGAAGCGGGTGCTCGGCGCGGAGCCGCCAACTCCTCCTTACATTCCATGACGAGGGCTGCAGCATCTTCATCGAGGAACTACTATTCTCATGCAGCTTCTTCCAGCCGGCGTTCTTCTCCTTCAACAGGTCGATCTCGTGGCAGAGCTTCGCCTTGTCCTCCTGAAGTCACAGGATTTCGCTGGTCGCCTTCTTCTCCGAGGCAATGCTCTTCTTCAATAGCATCACCAAGCCGGCAGTCAAATCCCCCTACTGATTGAGCTCAGCGGGCATGTCGTCGAGGCTCTCCTTCAGCAACTCCGTCAAGCCTTGGATGAACTCCTTCTGCTTATTGAGGTGCTTATTGAGCTGATCGGGCATGCCGTCAAGGGATAACGACTCCAGCTCCGCCGACTCGGCGTGTTCGCCTCCGTGGCTAGGGCGCTCCTGGGAGGCATCGCCTGACCGTGAGAGATCTTTCGAGGTCTCTGCGTGGCGGCGAGCCCTCTTTTTTCCCGCAGCCTTGGTTTCCACTCCCTTGTTACGAGTAGTTCTCGACCTAGACCTCTGCTCACCGGCCATGGCAACGACGGATGAAGAAGAAGCACTTATGAGGAGGAAAGGTAGAGTAATTTTCGGTTAGGTAGTTCCCCTTTTTATAACCTAAATACTAGCACTAGTAGTACTAATACCTGCATAGTGGGAACACGTTCAGGTTTGGTACGTAGTACTAGTAGGTGTGATCAGGCTTTCGAATGTGATGGGAACATGGTAAAGATTAATTGATGGTTTTGGTTTCGAAGCCCGAAACGGCTCCCGATGAGTTTAGTGGAACATAAATTTCAAGTAGACTATTCTTGTCGAAAATTGGCACAAAATCTGAAGGAGACCAATGGAAGTACTACTAGCAACCCACGATTTAACTACTCGCATGCGCTTGTGATGGAGTAATAATGTCTTTCTTCTGCCCTCACGTCCACTCAATTTGCATGCGCTATATTAATTGACCATCAATGAAGTGAACGACTTTACACGCGTCAAATTATCACATGGGGTGGATCTTGGTACAAAATTGTGTCCGCCCGTGTACCCGCGTGTGCGTGCGAGGGAATGAGTGCGTGTGTGGCGTGCGTGCACGTCTTCGCTTCATGCATGTACCGCCAGTATGGCTTAGGGAGGACGAGTACATTCTTCTGGAACCTACAGCACGTCACTGTGATCAATCCACGCAAGGAGGTCACGACAACGCCTCCACATGTGCCACGTGGCTTCATGAACTGTAAGAGAGACACTGTGTAGCGTGCCATTGGTATTCTAATTTACGTGTTTTGCACATACTCGAAGTACTAGTAATTTACACGTGCATTGCATGCATCAGATTTCGCAACCAAATTATGAATAAATACCACACTATAGCATTTAAGCTCTTAGTCATATATGCGTGACATAGCCCTTCGTTTAATTCTTATAGTTCATCTCATTCAAAATCAAATTAGTTTTTTATAAAAAAGCTAAGAACGCGTGAATAGGAAAAACATGGGATTATAGTGGAATGTCGTATTGAATCCTACAGGATTGTACGAGTGTTTGATTGTGCATAGAAAAAACGCAAAATTCTTTGTAGGACCTTGAGAAGAGGTGTCTAGAGGGGGGTGATTAGACACTAAGTACCAAAGTTGCAGTTTTTAAGTTTCTTTAAGTTTAAGTGGAGTTTAGGCACAAGTTTAACATCCACAATACATGACAAGCAAGCATGCAAAGAGCATATGAGCAGCGGAAAGTAAAGCATGCAACTTGCAAGAATGTAAAGGGAAGGGTTTGGAGGATTCAAACGCAATTGGAGACACGGATGTTTTTGGCGTGGTTCTGATAGGTGGTGCTATCGTACATCCACGTTGATGGAGACTTCAACCCACGAAGGGTAACGGTTGCGCGAGTCCACGGAGGGCTCCACCCACGAAGGGTCCATGAAGAAGCAACCTTGTCTATCCCACAATGGCCATCGCCCACGAAGGACTTGCCTCACTAGCGGTAGATCTTTACGAAGTAGGCAATCTCCTTGCCCTTACAAACTCCTTGGTTCAACTCCACAATCTTGTCGGAGGCTCCCAAGTGACACCTAGACTTGCCTCACTAGCGGTAGATCTTTACGAAGTAGGCAATCTCCTTGCCCTTACAAACTCCTTGGTTCAACTCCACAATCTTGTCGGAGGCTCCCAAGTGACACCTAGCCAATCTAGGAGACACCACTCTCCAAGAAGTAACAAATGGTGCGTTGATGATGAACTCCTTGCTCTTGTGCTTCAAATGATAGTCTCCCTGTCGGTGTCAATCCGGCGGATCTCGGGTAGGGGGTCCCGAACTGTGCGTCTAGGCGGATGGTAACAGGAGATAAGGGACACGATGTTTTTACCCAGGTTCGGGCCCTCTCGATGGAGGTAAAACCCTACTCCTGCTTGATTGATATTGATGATATGGGTAGTACAAGAGTGGATCTACCACGAGATCAAGGAGGCTAAACCCTAGAAGCTAGCCTATGGTATGATTGTTGTAATGGTTGTTGTGTCCTACGGACTAAAACCCTCTGGTTTATATAGACACCGGAGAGGTCTAGGGTTACACAGAGTCGGTTACAATGGTAGGAGATCTACATATCCGTATCGCCAAGCTTGCCTTCCACGCCAAGGAAAGTCCCATCCGGACACGGGACAAAATCTTCAATCTTGTATCTTCATAGTCTTGGAGTCCGGCGGACGATGATAGTCTGGCTGTCCGGACACCCCCTAGTCGAGGACTCCCTCAGTAGCCCCTGAACCTGGCTTCAATGACGATGAGTCCGGCGCGCATAATGTTTGGCATTGCAAGGCGGGTTCCTCCTCCGAATAATCCATAGAAGATTGTGAACACCAGGATAGTTTCCGGCTCTGCAAAATAATTTCCACATTCCACCGTAGAGAGAATATCATGTACACAGGTTCGATCTGCTTACGTATCTTGTAGCGTGACGTCACGCCACTACCAAGCCTTTACTTGAATCGTTTTTTATTATACCACCTCAGCGCATTTAGCGAAGCGGTTTCCTTGGCATGTCTTGTCGAAGCAGAGATCGTGTTCCCCTTATTCCGGGATTCTCATCAATACGGACGTGGGTAACCCAGCCGTGCCTTTGATGGTGGCTCTTGGGGGATAAGCGAGTTTTACTAGGCCGGTGGGGACGCATAGTCTTCGTCCGCCTATATATAAGGGGATAAGGATCCACCTTTTCACCTACGCCTTCTTCCTCCTTTGCTTATCCATCTCCGCGCACTCTCGAGCTCCAGCGCCCAAGTCCGTGCGTCTCGCCTCGACCTTCTCCGACCATGTCCGGAGCGGGAGGCAAATAGCTGGCCTCCATCGTTAAGGAGGAGCACATCGAAAAGCTGCGCGGCGCCGGATACCTCTCCAGCGACATCGCGCACCGGCTGCCCGACTAGGGGCAGCTCATCCCCACCCCCAGGCCCCATGAGAGGGTCGTTTTCCTTCCCCACTTCCTCCGCGGACTGGGCTTTCCACTTCACCCTTTTGTCCGGGGGCTCATGTTCTACTGCGGCCAAGATTTCCGTGATCTAGCGCCGAACTTCATCCTCAGCATCTCGGCGTTTATCCTCGTGTGCGAGGCCTTCCTCTGCATCCAGCCCCACTTCGGCTTGTGGCTCAAGACCTTTAATGTCAAGCCGAAGGTAGTGAAGGGCACTCAAGCGGAGTGCGGAGGCACCATGTTGGGCAAGATGCCCAACGTCCTCTGGTTCGAAGGGGCCTTTGTGGAGTCCGTCAAGGGGTGGCAATCGGGGTGGTTCTATATCACCGAGCCGCGCGACCCTACATGGGCGGCGGCCCCCGAGTTTAGATCTGGTATCCCTTTGCAGCTCACCTCCTGGAAAGAGAAGGGCTTGCTATGGGGTAGTTCAAAGGAGCTGACAGGACTCTAAGCCTGTACCCAGAAGCTGGTGAACAAGAAGCTCAGGCTTGTCAATGTGGTCCAAGTCATGCTCATCCGCCGGATTCTCCCCTGCCAACAATGGGCATTTAAATTGTGGGAGTCCAATCCGGCACAGCACCAGGCATTGAGCGGGCTCTTCGACACAATGTACGAAGGCGCCTGGAGAGTGCTATTCAAGGGCGCCGAAGCTCCCGCATCCGCTACTGAAGATCGCGGATTTTGCTCGTAGCGACCAACTGACGAGGTAAGTGATTCTACCCCTTTACGGGACACTTGCTTTCAATAGTTTGACCCTATGCGGGTTTCAATCTTACTTTTCCTTTGACAGGACTGGATGAAGAAGGCCAAGCAAATCATCTGCCCGGCTCCCATGCCAGAAAACCTAGTAGACACCCGTCTAGCGGGGCTGCTGGTTCCGGCACCGCATGTGGTGCCGGAGAAGAAGGCCAACAAGGAGGCCACGGGTACTCGAAAGATTTCCCGTTTTCAGGTGTCTGACGACTCCGAGGCGGACTCCTCCCGGCGCAGGAGGAGGAAGAAGACTCTCTCCGGAGGAAGGAGAGAGGAAGAGGAAGGCTTCCCGGCTGGGGAGGCCGAGGTCAAGAGGGAAGAACTATTCCCCCGGACAGCTCCGCCAACGCCAACGTTGGCAAAGAAGAGTGGCCCTCGAGGGCTAGGCCTCCGGCAAGATCGTAAGTATCCTGATTCTGAATGATCTGTAATTTCTTTTGTGTCACATAGTGTTCTTCTAATGCCGCATACTGCCTGCAGTCCGGCCGACGATGACCTCCCCGCTTCGTCGAGCGGGTCATTGGCTCCGTCGGATGTGGATTCCATCCCGACTGCCTCCACCCCTCGCGTCGCTGAGGATGCTGAGGTGGGATCCCAGGAAGGGACCCATCAGGAGGAGGCTCCGGAGGCGCCGCAAGGCAGCCTCCCGGATTTTGCGCCGGACTCCACACCGGAACCCGCAGTGGTTCGAGTCCGGCAGCGCCCTTCGCAAGAAGGGCAAGACCGTGACGCCGGCGGCCCCCGTCCAACCGGAGGCGCTGGACAACTTGTTGGAGGCGCTCAAAGGCGCTTCCATCGAGGAAGAACACCGCACTATCATGAGTGCGGTGATTTAGAAGGTTCAGCTCGCCAAGAGCGGGCTGACCGAAGCCTGCAGCAGCCTTCTAATAGGCTTTGAGGTAAGAAGTTAAAAATATCTAATGTAATACCGCATAGACAGTAGCCCCTGATGCTCGGTTCGGTGTTCGGAAAGAAAAGCCAGACTGAGGATCTATAAAGACATACGCAGGGTTGCTAAAAATTATGTCAATATGGATTTGCAGGCTGCGCTGCTGACCTCTGCCGCACTGACTGCAGAGGTCGGTGCATTGAAGCAAGATCTCGAGCGGTCCGAGCAAGAGCTCGGCCATGCCAAGAAGCAGCTCGAGGACAAAGAAGGTGAGTAACACCACTTTGAATATTTACCTTACAGAAAAGGGTTTCGGTTGCAATAAAAATAACAAGGATAATGTGGGTACTGCAGGGGCCACGAACAAGGTGGCGGCCCTGAAGGAGGCGCGTCATGACGAGCATAATGCGGCATGAGCAGCGGAGCGAGAGAAGCAGGAGGCGCGGGTGGCGGAAGTCTGGCAAGAGCTCCAGGCTCTCATGGAAAAGCATGAGAGTTTGGAGCGCGACTCAAAGACTCAAGAGTCCGAGCTTTCCTCGGCTCTCGAAAGTGCCAAAGCAGCCAAGGACGAGGCCCATAAGGCCCTTCAGGAGATTGAGGCGGTGACGAAAATAGCGTCGGGTAAGGCATTTTTCATGAAAAGCAAGCATGTTAATGTAAACTACCTGACACTTACCCGAATTCGGATCTCTCCAGGGGCGTTTGCAGATCTGCCTCGCAGTGTGTCCGATGCCGCCGCATTCTACCGAGCCGAGGAGGGGAGCTCAGCGGAGAAGGTCTTCGGTCTCGATCTGTTGAGACCGGCCATCCGGTGCCCCCTAGCGACCAGCTGAAGCAGTTGGTCGAGCTCCACAAGGTAGCCGAGCAGGCCATGAAGGGCCTCATAGTCCGGCTGTGGCCTGGAGGGGCCATGCCTGGGAGCTACTTTGGCCTCGTGCGGCGGCTGGTGGATGCATGCCCCTGGGTGGAGGTCATCAAGCGTTCCGCCTGTATTGAAGGTGCTCGTCGGGCCCTTGCCCGTGCAAAGGTGCATTGGCGCAGGCTGGATGAGGAAAGGCTTATTACTGACGCGCCGCCAGTGGGCAAGGATTATCGTACGCCCTAGATGTACTATAAGACTGTCCTGAAGAGTGCCCGCAAGATTGCGGATGAGTGCCCCAGAGATGTAATTATTGAGTAGACTCGCTATGTATTATCCTGTGCGCTGAAAACTTTGTTCATATGCGCTAAGCAACGGTTGTTTGATTTAAAATATTACCTTCTGTGCGGCCGTTTATAAAATCTGAGAGATGGCAAGTCGTCGGCTTCAGCCCCCAAGCCACAGTCTTTGGGGTGTTCGGGATAAACTTGAGCACTCTTGTTCCCATTTTGGGTCCATCTAGGAGGCGCTCAACACAACGAACAAGGCAACCGGACTTATAATGCTTGAACACTCTCACTTAGCCATAGAATTCTATAATTTTAAATTTCGGCGAAGCCCCTAGTATTCGGAAGACCGAGTTCGGGGCGCTATCCACGCCTTGGCCTGACATTATCCGGTTCTTCGCTTGAAGCGGCATAAGTCTTTAAGGACTCGAAAAGACCTCTCGAACAGCGACCAGTCTCTCGCCTTATCATGACAGTCAGTTTTAGCTTTCTCCACTGAGGTGCTTGCCCAGCTCAACCGGGGCGCAATCGCAGTGGTTCTCCCAGTGCCACCTTAGCCAACAGAACGGAACATAAGGTACCAAAACGTGGGAGCCGGGCAAACCCAACTATTGACCCAAGACATGATTCGGAGCCGATTCATATAATGCTATAAGTTTGGGGTGCCACACTTGTGAAAGTGTTCGGACTTATCACACCATAATGCGGGGAACATAAGCCCCTGGTGTATTCGGCCGTACCAAAATATACGGGTGCAAGATGTCATTAGTCAACATATATGTAAAGTAATGCAATTACAGGCAAAAAGTGTTGCATTATTTATTCAAGGAATTCTGCTATGAGTGTGGAATGATACAAATAGTGCGGTAAGCAAGGGATTGGACTAATTGAACAAGTCCCCCTCCAGGGGTGGGCTGCGGACTGGTGTATATAATCAAATTTAATACTCGTAATGGAGACCACCTGAGTGTTCGTCGCAGCCTTTTTCCCTCCCTGGCTGTTGCATCGTGAGTTCGGCGGGTTCGCCGCCGGACAGGGCCTCTAGTGAACGGAGTCATGTGTATACAAAGAAGGAAAATAGAAAATAAAAAGAGCGACACACTTGTGAGCCCCTGGTGTGGTCAAGCCGCACTCTGGGTCTGTTGTGGTCGTGCCCCTCTCCCTAGGCCCATGGTATCTCCAGAGCGTAATGATGTACGCGGAGGGTTGGTCTTGCAATCATGCGAGGGCTGGGGTTGGGGCCGCGTTGCTACGCGTGCTCGGAATGTGCCAGGTGGTCTTGGTTGATGTTGCTCCGGGCGCGTTTGGCCGTGTCCGGCCATTTAACGGCCGGACTCAAAAATTGCCTTAGAAGGCTGCTCTGTACTTCTACCGCGAGAGCCGCTATATGTTCCTCCGTTCGGAGGGAGCGTTCCGTATTTCCGTTGACCGTGATGACTCCACGAGGGCCGGGCATCTTGAGCTTGAGGTATCGTGCGGCACGCGTTGAACTTTGCAAGCGCGGTTCGTCCGAGCAGAGCGTGATAGCCGCCATGAGCGGGACTATGTCGAAGATTAACTCCTCGCTCGAAAATTATCCGGGATCCGAAGACCACTTCGGTGTGGTGAGCCTATACAATTGGCCTCAACACTGGTATGGCGCCTTTGAAGGTCGTCTTTGTAGGTTTAATCCTTGAGGGTCTATGCCCATCTTGCGCCTTGTATCCGATAAAGCAGGTTCAGCTCTTGCCGCCGTCCATCAGGACTCTCGTGAGGTGAAATCCATCGACGATTGGGTTTAAAACCAATGCGGCGAATCCGCCATGGCAGATACTGGTCGGATGGTCTCTTCGATCGAAGGTGATCGGGCAAGAGGACCATGGATTGAACTTAGGGGCGACTGGCTCCATCGCATATACGTCCCTTAGTGCATGCTTCCGCTCCCTCCTGGGTATATGGGTTGCGTATATCATGTTTACCGTCCGCACTTGTGGGGGGAAACCCTTCTGTCCTCTACTGTTCGGCGGTCGGGTCTCTTCCTCGTCGTTGCTGTGCAGCCCCATGTCGTTGTTTTCGGCAATTAACTTGCCTGCCTGCTTAAATACCCAATAAGCTCTGTTGGTGTGGTTAGCTGGCTTTTCGGGGGTGCCATGTATCTGGCATGAGCGGTCGAGTATTCGGTCCAAATTGGACGGACCCGGAGTGGTTCTTTTGAATGGCTTCTTCCGCTGACCGGGTTTAGAGCCTCAGAATCCGGCGTTGACCGTCGTATCCTCATCGTTGTCACCGTTAACGCGGCGTTTGTTTTTGCTTCGACGCGGCCTGCCGTTATGGTCCTTAGTATCCGGACTGCCAGCATTTTTACTGAGGTTGTTGCTGCGAGCTAGCCAGCTATCCTCTCCCGCACATAAGCGGGTCATTAATGATGTGAGGGCTGCCATGGATTTCGGCTTTTCCTGTCCTAGGTGCCGGGCTAGCCACTCATCGCGGATGTTATGTTTAAAGGATGCGAGGGCCTCTACATCCGGGCAGTCAACGATTTGATTTTTCTTTGTTAAGAACCGTGTCCAGAATTACCTGGCCGATTCGTCTGGCTGCTGGATTATGTGGCTTAGGTCATCGGCGTCTGGTGGTCGCACATATGTGCCGTGGAAGTTGTCGAGGAATGCGGCTTCCAGGTCCTCCCAACACCCAATTGACTCTGCGGGCAAGCTCTTAAGCCAATGCCGAGCTAGTCCTTTAAGCCTGAGTGGGAGATATTTGATGGCGTGGAGATCGTCTCCGTGGGCCATATGGATATGAAGGAGATAATCTTCGATCCAAACCGCGGGGTCTATTGTGCCATCGTAGGATTCAATGTTTACGGGTTTAAACCCTTCGGGGATTTGATGATCCATTACTTCGTCGGTGAAGCATAAGCGGGTGTCTTGGCGCCTACGTATTGAGCAATATCACGGCGTAGCTCAAGGGGCGTTATCTGCTGTGTTCGCCCGGCGGAGTTGTTGCATCCGCGCGACGGTATTAAATTCGTGGGTGGGTCGGGCGCCCACGTGATCCATAGATGGATCTGGATTGCCTTGCTTTGTCCTCCAATATATATCGCAAGTCCGGCGCATTCCCTCGTGGCTTCGTACTTTTTGAGCTATGCCGGGGTACGGTCTTGGTGGAGGGCCTGGATGCCTCTCTGTCGCGACCACGTGGTGGTCGGTCGGCCGTATTGTGCGCTGGTGATGAAGGTATGTATGCTTCCTCCTCTAATCTGGGGAGCAACTTGCGTTTTGGGTAACTCTTGGGGGGATGTTCGAGTTCATACTCTTCAGCCGCGAGGACCTCGGTCCATCTGTCGGCCAGCAGGTCTTGATCAGCTTGAAGCTACTGCTGCTTTTTCTTTAGGCTGTTTGCTGTGGCCATTAGCCTGGGTTTGAAACGCTCTTGTTCGACGGGATCCTCGGGCTGTTTCTTTAAGGAATCTGCCTCCGCTGCTTCTTCGCCGTCCCCATCTTTTGGGGTGTCCACCATGTATATGTCATATGACGAGGTGGTCTTCCAGTGCCCTGTAGGTGCTGGTTCTTGTTCGTCTCCGGCATCGTCGTCCATACCTTCGATGTCTTTGGAGTCATAGTCTAGCATGTCGGTTATATCATCGATAGTGGCTACAAAGTGGGTGGTGGGTGGGCTTTGAATTTCTTCGTCGTCCGCATCCCAACCATCCTGGCCATAATCCGGCCAGGGCTCTCCGGACAGCAAGAGATGCTTTAGCGAATTTAAGATGTCGCCAAAGGGCGAGTGCTGAAAGACATCCGCAGCGGTGAACTCCATGATCGGCGCCCAATCGGATTCGATTGGCAGGGGCGCAGGAGGTTCGGAGTCCAGCAGGGAGTCCGGCACCTCGGAGTCACGAGCTTTATAAGGGACGAGGTCGGTGTTCGGCTCCATCGCCGAAGAAGTTGCAGCTCCCGAGGCGGTGTCCAGCCACCCGTCCTCGATCTGCGTGATCGGTTCTGAATTAAGGATCGGAGCGGATTCGTGTGCGGCCTCCAAGGCACTGTCCGGCGGCAGAGCTAGATCATGCCCATCGTGACAGTGCGGCACGCACGGCTGCGGCTCGGATCCATAGAAGATCAAGTCTCTGCGGATATCCGCCGTGAAGTTTAGGCTTCCAAATCTGACCTGACGGCCAGGGGCGTAGCGTTCGATCTGCTCCAGATGGCCAAGTGAATTGGCCCGCAGTGCGAAGCCACCGAATACGAAGATCTCTCCGGGGAGAAAAGTCTCACCCTGGACGACGCTGTTGTCGATTGAAGAAGCCATCAAGCCTATCGGTGACGACACAAAGGAGCTCTCAATGAAAGCACCAATGTCGGTGTCAAAACCGGTGGATCTCGGGTAGGGGGTCCCGAACTGTGCGTCTAGGCGGATGGTAACAGGAGACAAGGGACACGATGTTTTTACCCAGGTTTGAGCCTTCTCGTTGGAGGTAAAACCATAGCTCCTGCTTGATTGATATTGATGATATGCTTAGTACAAGAGTGGATCTACCACGAGATCAAGGAGGCTAAACCCTAGAAGCTAGCCTATGGTATGATTGTTGTAATGGTTGTTGTGTCATATGGACTAAAACCCTCCGGTTTATATAGACACCAGAGAGGGCTAGGGTTACACAGAGTCGGTTACAATGGTAGGAGATCTACATATCCGTATCGCCAAGCTTGCCTTCCACGCCAAGGAAAGTCCCATCCCAACACGGGATGAAGTCTTCAATCTTGTATCTTCATAGTCTTGGAGTCTGGCGGACGATGATAGTCCGGCTGTCCGGACACCCCCTAGTCCAGGACTCCCTCACTCCCCAACACTCAACTCTCTCTAATAGGATTTGGATCTGGTGGAAAGAAGATTTGAGTGGAAAGCAACTTGGGGAAGGCTAGAGATCAACATTCATATGGTAGGAATGGAATATCTTGGCCTCAACACATGAGTAGGTAGTTCTCTCTCAGAAAATGTATGCTGGAAGTGTAGGTTCAGTCTGATGGCTCTCTCCACGAATGAAGAGGAGGTGGAGGGGTATATATAGCCTCCACACAAAATCTAACTATTAAACACAATTTACCAAACTCGGTGGGACCGATTCAATAGACTCGCTCGAACCGATTTACTAAACCTAGTGACCGTTAGGATTTTCTGTGGGACCGAAATGCAACTCAGTGAGACTAATATGATTAGGGTTAGGGCATAACGTAATCTCGGTAAGACTGATTACACAAACTCGGTGAGACCGATTTTGGTAATAAGCTTTCCACAGAGTTGGTCAGGCAAACTCGGTTGGACCGATTACACAAACTCGGTGGGACCGATTTTGGTAATGAGTCAACCAGGAAGTTTGCATTGTAATCTCGGTAGTACCGATTGCTCAAACTCGGTGAGACCGATTTTGGTAATTGACATACACAGAGAGATTACAATCCCATCTCGGTGAGACCGAGATCCCTATCGGTAAGACCGATTTGCCTTGGGTTTGTGGCAGTGGCTAAGACATTCAAACTCGGTGACGCCGGATAGAAAGAATCAGTGGGGTCGAGTTTGACTTTAGGTTTTGTACATATGTGTGGAAGTGGGAAAGTAGTTGAGGGTTTTAGAGCATATCACTAAGCACATGAAGCAAGAAGCTCATTAAGCAACACCTCATCCCTTCTTGATAGTATTAGCTTTTCCTATAGACTCAATGTGATCTTGGATCACTAAAATATGAAATGAAGAGTCTTAAGCTTGAAGCTTGAGCCAATCCTTTGTCCTTAGCATCTTGAAGGAGTTCCCACATCCTTTAGTCCATGCCACTCCATTGTTGAACTTATCTGAAACATACTAGATAAAAGTGTTAGTCCAACAAGAGATATGTTGACATTAATTACCAAAACCACCTAGAGAGCACTTGTGCTTTCAATCTCCCCCTTTTTGGTAGTTGATGACAACTTACATCAATGCTTTTAGATAAAGATATAAAGAATAGCAAGTAAAGCTTTGGAAAGACATGTAACAGGCATAGGCTCCCCCTACATGTATGCAATCATGTGAATATGGAATATAGATGCATGTGAGAGCATATCCATGATAGAGTAGGCTATGTGTTACATGTATCTTGGCCATATGCATCAGAGCAAAGAATATTAAAGAAAATACCTTCATGCCCATGAGTCCTTCTTGCAAACAGTATGTACATCAGCAAGAATTCCTCATACACATGATTGGGATGCATACACTTACCTTGTAGTCTTGAGTTGGCTTAGGATGGAATGAACCTGCGTAAACAAGGTTAGATAACACAGATACATCTACTAGCCAGAGCAAACAGAAGAAACCACAAGAATACCAAGACTGGGATGACATGTGGAGAGTGAGTACTAAGTACCACATTGGATTAGTCATGTCCCCAAGAATAAAGATATGCAAGGAATTTAAATGATTTCTTTCCCTTAGATGTCTTTCTCCCCCTGAATCTAGCATGCGATACTGGGAGAAGATAGGGAACAGAAAATCAGAGATGAAACATCAAAGCTGAAAGATATGAATGATGATCAGAGCTAATGCAAATAAGCACAAAAGATCATATGAACATGTCTCTCCCCTCAAGAAGACATGTGGCATCTCTCCTCTTGAACAGCAAGCATCTAGGATCCTTGAGAAATACTTCTACTTAAGTATTCTCTCCCCTGGAGATCTCTCTCTCCCCTTGAGGAGGTGATAAACTCTTTCTCTGATGTGATCTCTCTCTAAATGATAAGCTTTGATGTGATCTCTCTCTCCCCCTTTGACATCAATTTCCAAGAAGGGTATTCTGGAATCTGTCGAATGGGTTTGGTCCTTGAGTCACAGCACAAAGCAAAGAGAAAAATGTGATGCTTGTAGAGGACAAGATTCATTGAGTGGAGCTGGATCAGAAGAAACACAGAATGTGTGGCAAACTCTTTTTCCTATTGTGAAATCGGTGGCATCGAGTGGTATGCTTTGGTGGTACCGAAAGGATTCAGTTGGACCGAAAACAACAAATCGGTGAAACCGAGTTCGTCGCAGAGAAAACACTTGTCACCTCAGCTCACTAGACTAGTAAGATCTCACAAAGATTTGCAAGGAATTTACTGAATGGTATGCAATGAATTGGATGCAGAAAATGTAGAGCAAACAGAAAGAAATCTAGATGAAGTTTTTTTTTGAAAGGGGAAACAAATATGCATGAGTCAAATGCAAAAACACAGAAAAGAACACAAGAGAACTTCATCTAGAGATGGTCGGCGACAAAGTCACCTATGTTAGAGTATATTGACTTAGGAGTCAAGTGAGATCACTTGATCAAAGGTCATACTCATCGTTTAAGCTCAAAATGGTGTTGCCATTTTTCATTTAAGCATCTTGATGTATTCACATCTTGTTGAGGTGCTTTAGCTCATGACTTAGAGTAAAGCTTCTCTGAGATGGAATAACATACCTTGGTTGGTGGTGTTGTCCATGTAGTTGAACTTGTGTGGGTTGCTCAAGGTTGATGTAGTTCATCAAGAGTTTGGATCACCACTTGGAATTTGAGTCCATCTTCGACTTGTGTGTAGCCTTGGGCGACGAGACGTGCTTTGTTACGAACTACTTGTCCATCTTCATCTTGCTTGTTGCGAAACACCCATTTGGTACCGATGATGTTGTGGTTGTTGTCGGGCTTCTCAACCAATGTCCAAACTTGGTTCCTCTCAAAGTTGTGTAGCTCTTCATGCATAGCATTTATCCAATCCGGATCTTCCAATGCTTCTTCAACCTTCATAGGTTCAATGCTAGAGATGATAGAATAGTTTTCACAAAAGTTAGCTAAACGAGTTTTAGAGCGAGTGATTCTCCCGGTTTGAATGTCATTGTAGATTTGCTCGACGGGATGATCTTTAGCAATTCTTGCTCGAACTCGTGAAAGCTTTTGCTTGTTTCTTGGTTGAACTTATTTTTCATCTTGTTCTTCTTCTTGGCCTTCTTCATTGTTGGCGTTGTCGTTCTCTTGTCGTGGTGGAGAAGGTGGTTGTTGACGTTCATCTTGATGCACTTCCTCGTTATCTTCATCTTGGTGTGTCCCACTTGTGGATGCTTCCGTATCAACTCTTGGTTCACCTTGTCGTGAAGTAGAAGCTTCCACTTGGACGGACGAGGTACTCTCCTTCACCTCCGTTGGGCGGACCTTGCCAATAGAAAGTCTTGGATTGCTTCCGAAGGATCTTTGTCTCCTACATCAATTGGCAATTGCTCTACTTGCGAGCCGTTAGATTCATCAAACTTCACATCTACCGTCTCTTCAACCTTTCGGGTGAAATTATTGTAGACATGGTAAGTGTGGGAGTTTGAGCCATAACCTAGTAGGAAACCTTCATGAGACTTAGGAGCAAATTTAGAATGATGATGCTTATCAAGAATGTAGCACTTTGAGCCGAATACTCGAAAGTATCCAACTTGGGGTTAATTACCGGTCAGGATCTCGTATGCCGTCTTGCCGAGTAGCTTGTGAAGATACAAGCGATTTGTTGCATGACAAGCTGTCTCAACCGCTTCTGCCCAAAAGTGCTTCGGTGTCTTGTACTCATCAAGCATCATTCTCGCCATTTCGATGAGCGTCCGGTTCTTCCTCTCAACAACTCCGTTTTATTGAGGTGTGTACGTAGCCGAGAACTCGTGTGAAATCCCTTCTTCGTCAAGAAAGGTGTCCACATTTGCGTTCTTGAACTCCGTTCATTGTCATTGTGAACCTTCTTGATCTTCACTTCAAATTGATTTTGGGCCTTCCTAGCGAAGTTTTTGAAGATCTTTTGGACCTGCGATTTATCATCGAGAAAGAACACCCACGTAAATCTTGAAAAATCATCAACTATAACTAGGCCAAAAGAATTTCCACCGAGACTCTTGTAAGAGTTGGGACCAAAAAGATCCATGTGAAGTAGCTCGAGTGGCCTCCTTATGGTCATGATGTTCTTCACGGGATGCCTTCCTCCAACCTATTTACCTGCTTGACAAGCACTACAAAGTCTATCCTTATCAAATATGACATCGTTAACTCCAAGGATATGATTTCCTTTAATAAGCTTGTCAAGGTTTCTCATACCAACATGACCTAATCGTCTATGCCATAACCAACCTTTTGAGGATTTAGCAATGAAGCAAGTTTTAGGTTGAGCCTTTTTAGTGAAATCAACGATGTATAGATCACCTCTACGCACACCGGTAAAGACCATTTTATGATTGTCTCGACGAAACACTTGGCAATCTACTTCAGTAAATAGGACATTGAAACCGAAATCAGCAAGTCTAGATACTGAAAGTAAGTTGTATCCAAGAGATTCAACGAGCATGACATTTTGTATGGAGCTATCATGTGATATGGCCACCTTACCGAGGCCAACCACCTTACCTTTTGAATTGTCACCGAAAGTGACATACTTTCGAGGACTATCATTATCAGCAAGCTCACGAAACATGTCTTTATCTCCGGTCATGTGATCGGTACATCCACTATCAAGAACCCATTCCTTTACTCCTAACATATATCCCCGAAGATTTGCCATAAGACCAAAATATCTCATTGCATCATCAAGATCGAAGTCACTATCATCATCCTCATCATAGTATCCATGTTCAACATCGTCATGTGGTGGATCAATTCCTAGAGAGGGTGATTCATTAGAATGAGTTTGACAATGATCTTGCTTATGAATTTTTATAGCTTCAGAAATAATATCACTAATAATCCCAACATTTCCTTTGGCACGCATAAGGTTTGTAAGCTCAAATAGACGATCACCAAACATTGGATCACTAGTATTCATCTTACTCAAAGCAATAGACTTATGGAGAATTTCATCAAGATTTTTCAAGGAATAATTTGGAAAGCGTTCCTCAAGAAATTTCCATATAGTGTAAGCACACTTAAAAGTAGGCAAACATCCAATCAAGTTTCTAGGTAGTCCTCTAATGATAAGTTCGGCAGTTCTAAGATTCCTAATCATGTCAATTGACTCATCATGGGTAGGATGCATAGGGTCAACATGAGGTGCACAAGGGCTAGCAATGTACTTGTTCAAATGATATTGATTGAAAATTACAAGCATCTCATTTTTCCACTCATGAAAATACTCTCCATCAAGAATAGGCACTCTATGTCTAAGACTCCCCAAAGTAGACTCATCCATCTTCCTCCAATGGTGATTAAACCAAGGCAATGGAGACCAATGCTCTGATACCACTTGTAGGACCTTGAGAAGAGGTGTCTAGAGGGGGTGATTAGACACTAAGTACCAAAGTTGTAGTTTTTAAGTTTCTTTAAGTTTAAGTGGAGTTTAGGCACAAGTTTAACATCCACAATACATAACAAGCAAGCATGCAAAGAGCATATGAGCACCGGAAAGTAAAGCATGCAACTTGCAAGAATGCAAAGGGAAGGGTTTGGAGGATTCAAACGCAATTGGAGACACGGATGTTTTTGGCGTAGTTCCGATAGGTGGTGCTATCGTACATCCACGTTGATGGAGACTTCAACCCACGAAGGGTAACGGTTGCGCGAGTCCACAGAGGGCTCCACCAACGAAGGGTCCACGAAGAAGCAACCTTGTCTATCCCACCATGGCCATCGCCCACGAAGGACTTGCCTCACTAGCGGTAGATCTTCACTAAGTAGGCGATCTCCTTGCCCTTACAAACTCCTTGGTTCAACTCCACAATCTTGTCAGAGGCTCCCAAGTGACACCTAGCCGATCTAGGAGACACCACTCTCCAAGAAGTAACAAATGGTGCATTGATAATGAACTCCTTGCTCTTGTGCTTCAAATGATAGTCTCCCCAACACTCAACTCTCTCTCATAGGATTTGGATCTGGTGGAAAGAAGATTTGAGTGGAAAGCAACTTGGGGAAGGCTAGAGATCAACATTCATATGGTAGGAATGGAATATCTTGGCCTCAACACATGAGTAGGTAGTTCTCTCTCAGAAAATGTATCTTTGGAAGTGTAGGTTCGGTCGATGGCTCTCTCCACGAATGAAGAGGAGGTGGAGGGGTATATATAGCCTCCACACAAAATCTAACCGTTACACACAATTTACCAAACTCGGTGGGACCGGTTCAACAGACTCGGTCGGACCGATTTAGTAAACCTAGTGACCGTTAGGATTTTCGGTGGGACCGAAATGCAACTCGGTGAGACCGATATGATTAGGGTTAGGGCATAACGTAATCTCGGTAAGACCGATTACACAAACTCGGTGAGACCGATTTTGGTAATGAGCTTTCCAGAGAGTTGGCCAGGAAAACTCGGTTGGACCGATTACACAAACTCGGTGGGACCGATTTTGGTTATGAGTCAACCAGGAAGTTTGCATTGTAAGCTCGGTAGTACCGATTGCTCAAACACGGTGAGACCAATTTTGGTAATGGACATACACAGAGAGATCACAATCCCATCTCGGTGAGACCGAGATCCCTATCGGTAAGACCGATTTGCCTTGGGTTTGTGGTAGTGGCTAAGACATTCAAACTCGGTGGCACCGGATAGAAAGAATCAGTGGGGTCGAGTTTGACTTTAGGTTTTGACATATGTGTGGAAGTGGGAAAGTAGTTGAGGGTTTTGGAGCATATCACTAAGCACATGAAGCAAGAAGCTCATTAAGCAACACCTCATCCCTTCTTGATAGTATTGGCTTTTCCTATAGACTCAATGTGATCTTGGATCACTAAAATATAAAATGAAGTCTTAAGCTTGAAGCTTGAGCCAATCCTTTGTCCTTAGCATCTTGAAGGAGTTCCCACATCCTTTAGTCCATGCCACTCCATTGTTGAACTTATCTGAAACATACTAGATAAAAGTGTTAGTCCAACAAGAGATATGTTGACATTAATTACCAAAACCACCTAGGGAGCACTTGTGCTTTCATTGTTTCAAAGAGGTTTGAGTGGATGGGATGTTTCCTATGAAATCTAGTGCAAATGAATCATATGGAAAAATTCCTATGGTTTACAATCCTACGAATCAAACAACCAAGATAGGAAAAATTCCTAATGATTAGAATCCTCCAAAATTCCTTTGAGAATCCTTTGAATCAAAGAAGCCCTTAATCTATTTTATGATTCATGGAATTGTGCGTTGTAAAGCATAAAGTAAAAACAAATAATGGCAATTTCAACTAGAAAAAAAGTTTGGGCAGTTATGATACGGAAGATTCTAGAACAAAAAGAACCACTGTTGTTTTGAGGTTTGTGCATTATGCTTAAGTTCAACCATGGAGTCTGCCAGATTGTACATGTGGCAAAATCTGGTGGGGGGCTAGAAGATGGTGCGAGGGGCCGAGTGGAGGGAGACTATGAAGGAATGCACAAGTGCGAGATCGATATTTAGAGAGAGGGGGCGAACACGTGAGTTGTTGCACACAGTGGCGGAGCCATGAAAAATAAATGAGCTAGGGGGCCAAGCATTGCTAATCCTTTATGAGGAGGGTCAATTCATGAAATTAAACCTTTTTTAGCAGCAATTGTCTAATGATCACATTCATATTAGCCTCGATATATAGTGATGTTAGGGGGGCAGGGCCCTTACTGCCCACTGTCTTCGCCATTGTGCACGCATCTGAGAGATGAAGCGGAAGGCATGGATGATGAGAGGGGGGCGTTGGATATATAATTAATGTGGGTGTATTGGCTATTTATGTTAATCCTATATAGAGAGGTATAGATTGATCGATGTGGACGTGGGAGAGGTATAGATTGATTGATGTGGACGTGGGAAAGAGGGTGAGACCTCACTGGATATATCAATTGATCGGTTTGTGTGGAAAAGTATGAAAGACCTAGCTATATACACACATACATAGAGGAACATCGATCGTTGCGCATGCACGGGTGAGAGATAAAGAATGCCCGGTATGAGGGAGAGGGGGATGTGTGTGGGTGTGTGCCTTCATGGGAGACCAACCTGAAGAAAAAGATTGCATGCGTGTGATAGATAATGCCGACTGGTAGTGTGTGTGCATGCATGCACAAGAGAAAGTTAGTGGTACAATTATAAAGAGAAGACTACTGTGTGGGTGTAAAAGAATAGGTGAGGTCATAATCAATGTAAAGTTGAATTCAAATATTTGAATAAGAGATCCTGATGTTTGAAACCCATGCATGCATGAATATAACGGAGATCTGCGCGGTGTGCTTTGGAAATGAGCATGTTGTAATGTATACACATTGAACAAGGTCAGACTGATTTGAATTTGAGATACCGATGGTAGACATCATTTGCCCATGTTGCCTCCGTGCATGTAATTGGAGATGATGGGCGGCTTTCGCATCGCATATCTATATCTATACCCCTATATATATATTATATATATTATATATTTCTATATTGTGAGCGGGTAACTTTAACTTTGAAAGATGGTCGTTGGATGAGGCGAATCCGAAGGTCCAAAGATGGCAAATTTGAGCACTATTGGCCGTTGGATATCATCTAGATTCCACCAGATTTCGCCACATGTATAATCTAGAAGACTCCATGGTTGAACTTAAGCATAATGCACAAACATCAAAACACAAGCACTTCTTATTTGTTCTAGAATCTTCCGTATCATAATTGCCCAAATGTTTTTCTACATGATTTGCCATTATTTGTTTTTACTTTATGTCTTACAACGCACAATTCCATGAATCTTAAGATAGATTAGCTTTCTTATAAAAACAAGATGATTTTGAATGAAATGAACTATAAGAATTAAACGAACATCTACATCACGCATATATGACTCAAAGCTTGCATGCTATAATGTGGTATTTATTCATAATTTGGTTGCCAAATCTCATGCGTGCAATGCACATGTACCTTACTCTAGTCTAAATGGTGTTTGTGTGTGTGTGTTGTGCGTGTTGAGGTGCAAATTGTCTTTTTTTGGGTACACGTTAAGCTTGTTCTTCCGAAATTTCAAGCCACGCCTTGTTATGCCGAAAATTGAAGCTAGCGTCTCTGTCTATCGTGCTGCGAAACTCCCGCCTCTTCAATGCGCGCCTTGTTAGCCCGAAATATTTAAGATATATCTTTGTCTCGTTGTGCTCCGACAACTCCCTCCATCTCAACCGGCACCTTGCTATTCCGAACTTACAACGCGCGCGAAAACTCCCACCTCCTGTGAAATCCCGACACGCGAAATGCCCGTGGTACCCCTGAACCGAAAGAACCGCCTCAAATCGGTGGGGGGTACTTTCGTAACTTACCCCACATTTCGGACAAGCGCGTCTCTAAGCCATGGTTCCCCACTGCCATCCCATCCGCCCACCCATTCGTACACCGAGGCCATGAAAACCCGCGATGAAACCCCACACCCTGCTCCGTCCGCCACCCAGCCGGAGCTTCTTCCCTGACGACGTCGTTCACAGCAACACCTCGACGTCCCTCATCCACCGTACCGGATGAGGATCCGTCGTCGATCTCATCGTCCCGACGGTTCAGCCACCCCGTCTTCCACCTCCAAGGAGGTGCCCCAACGTTCCCCTCGTCTTTCGCGCCACCTCCATTCCCACACCGCCATCTTCACATGCACCACCGGAAGAGCATCATCATCACCATTTCCTCGGATGAAGCTGCAGCCTAATCAGCACCGCCAAAGAGGTTGTACACTAATCGCCGCATTTTCTTCTTGATTCGATCTCACGGTGCTGTCGGCGCTCGGTCCCGAGCCGACACGGCACGGCTCCATCCACGGCGGCATCTCCGGCCACTTCCTCCACGGCGTCGCTCCCTCGGCGGCGACGTCCACATCAGTAGGAGCTGCTACTGCTTTAGCTCTCGCTCGCGCTGCTGCTCTACTCTTGCTCTCGGTCCTCTGCCTGGTCTGCTCTTGCTATTGCTCTTGCTTGCGCTGTTGCTCTCGCTCTTGCTCTTGCTTGCGATGCTGCTCCGATTTGGCTACACTTCAGTCGATTGAATCGACTTTTGGGTCAGTCAATTTCCAAGGGGTGGGCTCGCCGGGGTGAAGGAAGAACCAGCCGTAGCGGGGAGGGGGGCTCGCCGGAGAGGTACCCCACTATCTATCTTACGGTTCAGGATGGGGGCGGTGGTCGCCGACGGTGGCGGGGCGTTGGCAGGGCGGTGGCGTGGGGATCGCCGGAGAAAAAGCTCAGCACGAGGGGGGGGCTAGAGGGATGGCCGGGGCGGCGGCGGACCGGCGATTGGGAGTGTTTTCGGCGCGGGTGGGGCGGCGCACCGCCGGCCGCGGGTGACGGGGGCTGCTATTTGGCCGGTGGTGGCTGGCGGCTCAGGGGGGTGGAGGTTGAAGATGAACCGCAGGCCCTTGATTTCGTATCCAACGGCTGCAAAATCGACTGACGTGTAGCCTCACCTTGCTAGTGCATTCAGTTTCGACAGCAAAATTCAGTTTCGACAGCAAAATTCAGTTTTGACAGTTAGGTTCAGTTTCGATAGTTAAGTTCAGTTTCGACAGTTAAGTTCAGAGATGAGCGGCTGATGCATTTTACATCTAGCACATTGTGGTTGTGTATTTTACGTCATGTATTGGAGATGCTATTAGAATTCCACTCAGGTTAACGTTGTTCGTTGTCTCTCTTGTCCTACTTCAGCCTCGGCGTCGTACAACTCACCGGAGCTGCTCCAACGATGAAACCCTCCATCACAGCGGAGCAGTACCTCGGGCTCCATCTCCAGACGCCTAAGATCTTCTTCCCCTCCTCCGACAGCAAAGTCAGCCGGAGCATCGTCACCGGCCAACCCAATCACGCTGACATCGACATGGCTTCGCCAAAGAGGTTGTACACTTCTTGCATCTCTTTTTACTCTACATGTTATATATATTGTCCACTGAGCACTCGTAGTAACGGGAACTACGATTATTTTATCCTACTATATGACAAGCAGTGAGGTACCAGGCAACTTAGCTATCCGTGATGGACTCTCTTGAACGCCATCATTATTTATCTCTGCGCGTTTGAGCTGTGCATTTGTCGATGGGCACAGGAGTTGAGCTAGTATGGCAAAGGGTGCAGGTCCAAAGTAATAGAAGTAGCACAAAAACATTTTTTTAGTGTAGGATTTTCCTTGCTCAAGCCTGCCTACTAGAATCGCCAGTGCTTGAAAGGAAAAGTGAATGAAAAACATACGAATTGGAAAGTTTCCTATGGTACTACTTTTCATGAATTTGGTGCAAAGGAAAACTGTAGGATTTGTTCCTTTAGTGTCTCCTTGAAAGAAAAACCGTAGGAATTCTACTTTCCACTTATCCTCCTTTTCATATTCCTATTCATCAAGCACAAGACTAAGAGATAGTCGCATAATAGCATTATAACCGTACATATTCTTGTGGTTTGACTTAATCTCACCATGCTTTTTTGCATCCTGTGATCTTCCAATTGTTGTGAATCAAACACCCAGTTAGCGAGAAATCTGTGTTTTTAAATTCTCTGTTTTGCACGTGCATTCCTATCCTATTCTGTCTATTTCCTATCCTGCATTGTTAGAATCCTCAAATTCAAACAAGCCCTTACTCAATTACTTACATTACAGATATGTGTCAAAGAAAACCTTGTATGGTTTGTCCTGCTCCTGCGGTGCTGTGTTCCACCCCAGCTCAGCTGCTCCAACGACGGAAGGGTTCACCACAGCAGGGATCCGCTCTCTAGACTGTCTTTCGCCGCCTCAGATCTTCTTCCCCGCCGCTGGCAGCCACGACAACTGCATTACCATCATCAACTGAGCAGATGACCTTGAGGACTACACGGGTCCGCAAGAGAGGTCGCACTCTTCCGTGTCTGCTTACGTTATGTGTCGCTTAATATGATGACATGCTACATTATCGTCGTGTTCACCTATTAGACTCCGAGTCAGGTCCAAACTAATGCTGAAACTTGAGTTTTTAAATGGTTGTGGGGTACATATTGGGGCAGCAATCAGTACTATATGTCTACTATCTGATTAATCTCCGGTGTCTACTATGAGTTTCATGTTGGGTGCAAACAAACATTAAAGGAGCCATTATCGTATTTTTAACTAAAGCTATTATCCGCTGCTATCATTGGTTTTGGGTCTATCCACAGTTTGCTACCATCACTTTGGATTTGTGCATGCACTCCTTGCATAATCTCACTATGTTTTATTCCTATGCATGCCAGTTATTGTACACAATGGAACTGATCATGTAGAGCAAAAGAGACGAGCCTTGCGTGGCAATAAAATTTCATGCAGACGTCGTTCCATGGTGGGCACAAAGGCAGCCCCCCTCCACCCATTTCGGATCATAATCCAGAGGAAGATAACTGCTCGAGGGGATTCGGAAGAGAAGACCACTCCTATTTACCCCATGAGGTCTTCGCTCTAACTTGGCATGCTGATGTTGGTAATATCATGCATATGGTGCCTTGCATTGCTTACTGTATACATTAAAGATGTCATCTGCTTAGTTTAGACATGCTTTGTGTCAATGCCATCTGTTTTGTTTGTTTATCGTATATGTGAATCATGCAGTGCCATCTTGTCTAGCCAGGCATCATATATGTGAATTTTGCAATGCCACCCTGGTTAGCCAGTCATCTTATATGTGAATTATATCATGCCATCATTTTTTTATTATGTGTTAAATTTGTCAACAATTTTAGTACATTCAATTACTCTTCCTGTGCATCAGCCATTCGGCACGGTCATGGAAAAATCTGGAGTGGAAACAAGGTCTTCAGAGTAGACAATGCTATCTGACGAAGCGCATGTCTTGCTGGTTACCGATAGCTCCTCAGAGGAGGATTCAGAGACAGATGACCAGTCATATTTCCCCCCTGAGGTGCATGCCCTAACTTGGCAGGGTTATGTTACTCATATCGTGCGGATGGTATCTTGCATTGCTATGTCATTTGCTTAGTTTAGACATGCTTTGTGTGAATGCCACCTGTTTAGTGTCTAGTTATCATATATGTTAATTATGCAATGCCATCTTGTTGCAAGACATTATATATGTGAATTATGCAATGTTATCTTGTTGCAAGGCATTATGTATGTGAATTATGCAATGCCATGCTGTTTAGGCAAGCGTCATATATGTGAATTATATCATGTCGTCCTTTTTTGTATTTCTCATTGCTTTTGTCGACAATGTTTGTATATTCAACTGCTCTTCCTGTGCATCAGCCATTTGAATTGGTGATGGAGAAATCTGGAGTGAAAACAAGGTCTTCAGAGCAGACAATGCTACTGCTTGAAGCAGATATCTTGCTGGTTCTGAGATATCTCTTTAGAGGAGGATTCAGAGGCAGATGACCAGTCCTATTATCCCCCTGAGGTGTATGCTCAAACTTGGCAGGGTTATATTACTCATATAATGCATATGTTGTATTGCAATGCTTATTTTTTACATCATATACACAATACTGAATGCCATCTCCTTAGTTGACACATCATGTATGCAATTTCCCTCTACTCACTTCCTTAGTATATAAATCATATATTTGAATTATGTCATGCCATGATGTTTACATGGACAGCATGTATCTGAATTATGGCATGCCAACCCATTTTCTAAAGACATAATATAGTTATATCATCTCATCCTGTTTACATAGTCATCATATTTTAAATTATGTCATTCTATCCGTGAATTATATCATGCCATCATGTTTCCATTGACGACATGTTTGTGATTTATGGCATGCCAACCACTTTAATAGACACATCGTATAGTTATATCATGTCATCCTGTTTACATAGTCATCATATTTTGAAGTATGTCATTCTATCCTGTTTAGTTAGCCATCATACATGTGAAATTGTGTCATGCTATCCTATTTAATTAGCCATCATATATGTGAAATTATGTCCTCGCTATTACATTTGCTTAGACAACATAAATGTGAATTATTTCATGCCCTGTTTTCTTCCCTACTATCCATTGCACCTGTCTATCTTACAATGTCTATACATTCAATTACTTTTCTTGTTTATCAGCCATTTCAATTGGAGGGAGTGATGGCAGTATCTGTGGGAGTAAAAACACGGTCTTAAGAAAAGATCGTGCTACCTGTCGATGCAGATAGAACCACGGTTGTACTTGCCCAAGAATCAGCCCCACCACACATAACCCACACTCATGCAGATTGTACCCCTACCCAGTTGGACAGAGAACCAGGTACACTCCTTCTAGCCCCAACCCCAGCAGATAGACACCCAGTTCCCGTTGACACAACACTGTCTCCACCACAGAGCACCCAAACACGAGCAGTTAGTAAGGCAACTGCAGTGCCCAAATCACGAGGACCACCACTCCGAACCCGAAGTCAACGCTTAAAGCAGAAGAAGAATTGTTCTCAGGTCAGGTTCCATAGCTATGGTTCATACTACTTTGCTCTTGCATCACTGTATTTACTGATACCAACCAATTTCAAATTTGAAGGATGCAATTGAAACTCCAATGGCGCAACAGGTATGTTTTAAACCTGTTTCTTCAACGTGTTTGGATGTTTGCTGTTGTAACTTGCTCTATGTTGATTTCAGTTTCAATTGAATAAACAGTTATGTTCTCATGCCATGCACATTACAAGTGTTGTTATTGCTGTGTAGTTTCCCACACTTATATTCTATCTATGCTGCTTTGTCTTAAATAGATATGATTCGAACTGTATCTATCTTGATTTGGCAACATAAACTAGAATGATATAGACCATACAGTGACCATACTACATAGATATATGTTTGTTTCATGCTGTTATCCTGTCCACCTTACTCTTGAACTGGTTTACCAAAATGAGTTTCATATACTACATTGTAAACCTGAGATGTGTTTGTTTGTTTCCTTTTAGAACGCGGATAAAATATTGGAGAAGAGTACCTGTTATGCAATGGTAAAGGAAGTAATGCAGATAAGGTTCAAGATAGTGAGACATCCTGTTGGTCTCCAAGAAAGCTGGTAAAAACTATATTGAGGACACCGAGACAACCCCAAAGTCCTATCTTGATGTAGTGTTCGAAAGCATGGCTACCTTCGCCGCACCAGACTCTTGAACTCATTGCTGAATCAGTTCGGCTTCTTGAGTCTCAACTACAAGTTGAAAGACATCGATCGATGTTATGCGACGAGAAGTCGAAGGACTAAGGAAGTCCTGCAGAATTCAGATGCATACTTTCTAGTGCAACAAAGACCTGTTGGAGGACTTAAGCGCCAAACAAGAGAAAGTTAATAAGCTTGCTAAGCATCTTGCCGAGATTATGGGTACCTGGATATTGTTTCTTGAGCTCTTCAAGTGGTTTCATTCGGGACTTGTTTTTTGCAGCATTTATATCTTCTTGTGTTCCTATATTTGCCTTGATGGCGAACTTTGATGCCCAGTGGATGTAATATGTGTAATAGCCATGATAGCCTAGTGTAAGTTGCTTGCTCATTTATTTCCTTGTTGTCTTGTTTATTTGTTTGCTTGTAGTCAGTGCAGTTCTTTTTCTGCGGTTTGCTAGTGGCTGCAACAACCTATTTTTTAAAACTAGGCCACAATAACCATGGGCTAATATTTACTATAGTGACACTGCACCTACGGGCCGTAGAAACAGTGGGCCTTCTACGGGCCGTATAAACAGTGGGCCTTCCACGGGCCGTAGAAACAATGGGCCTTCTACGGGCCGCAGAAACAATGGGCCTTCTACGGGCCGCAGAAACAATGGGCCTTCTACGGGCCGTATCATCAATGGGCCTTATATGGGCAGTGATCGATTGGCCAAACATGGGCCAATAACAGGCCGCATTATGGCCATAAACGGGCTAGAGTTGGAATCGTCCGTTCATGGGCCGACCATAACGGGCCATCGTTAATAGGCCGTATTTCATGACGCTATGAAAACGGCCCAACGTGTTAACGGACCACAAACGGGCCGACTGTAACCACGGGCTGAATTTGGCCCATATGCAGAAAATGACAGTAACGGGCCGTAAGTAAACGAATGTTGGAAATGAGCCCAAGAATAAATGGGCTCTGAGAAGGCCGAAAGATAACATGGGCTAGAAACGGCCCAACGGAATAACAGGGCCAGTTTCACCACGGGCCATTAATGGGTGTAAAGTAATACACTGTTCATTACGGGCCAGTTTCACCACGGGCCATTAATAGGCCAAGAGTTACATAGGGCCTCATATGGGCTGAAAGACGTCATGGGCCATACATGGGCCAGAAGTGAAAACGGGCTGGAATCATATTGGGTGGCCCAGATGATGCTACTGGGCCTAATTCGGATAGGGCGTAATGGGCCTAGGGTTAGCGGGCTATAAATGGGCTATATGCGAACAGGCCGTTAACAGGCTTTACATGGGCCGACCCGCCACCTTTTGACCAAGTCAAATGGGCCGGCCTTTTCACAGGAATGGGCCTCTGTTGGGCCATGCCACGTGTCCACGTATCATAGGCGCCTTCTGTCCAATGAGTGGATGACATCTCTCCCAACGGTGAGCCGACACGTGTCTCCTCCAGCCAATGATGATTTTACACGTGGAAAATCTCCATCGGTCGGGGCTGTTAACGGGTTATCGGATCCAAAACCCGACCCAATAGCTTAACGGCGTTCCGTTACGGTGGATGCCACGTGTTGGTCACCCTTGATGAAAGCACTTCTCTGACGCGCGATTTATCGTCATGGAAATGGACACTTCCGTGATTATAATTTTGGTAATGTCATGGAACACTTCTACGACAGCACAGGTATGATTATCTTGATTCTGTCATAAATTTTTCATGGATGTACATGCATGAAAAAAACGCGACCTACTGTGACAAACACGTATCATCACGGAAGTGTATTTTTTTGTAGTGTGGAGAGTTGTCTCGGTCATGTCTGCGTGATTTCCGAACCCGTAGGGTCTACACACTAAACGTTCGATGACGCTAGGGTTATTAGGAAGATTTGTATGTGATTACCGAATGTTTTTCGGAGTCCCGGATGAGATCCCGGACGTCACGAGGAGTTCCGGAATGGTCTGGAGGTGAAGATTTATATATGGGAAGTTGTCATACGGTCATCGGAAATATTCGGGGGCATACCTGTATTGTATTGGGGCCACCGGAGGGTTTCCGGGGGTCCACCGAGAGGGGCCACCTATCCTGGAGGGCCTCATGGGCTATAAAGAGAAGGGAACCAGCCCCTTGGAGGGCTGGGTGCCACCCCCCCTTGGGCCCATGCGCCTAGGGTTGGGGGTGGGGGCGCCCCCTTGCTTGGGGGGCAAGCCCCCTCCCCCTTGGCCGCCGCCCCCCTCTAGATTCCATCTAGAGGGGCCAGCCCCCTTCCCCCTTCTCCCTATAAATAGAGGGGTGGAGGGAGGGGTGCTGCACCACATTGAAGGTGCAGCCCCTCCCCTCCCCAACACCTCTTCTCCTCCGCAAGAGCTTGGCGAAGCCCTGCCAGAGAACTGCCACTCCATCACCACCACACCGCCGTGCTACTGCTGGAGCCTTCTTCCTCAACCTCTCCCTCCTCCTTGCTAGATCAAGGCGCAGGAGACGTCATCGGGCTGCACGTGTGTTGAACGCGGAGGTGCCGTTGTTCGGCGCTTAGATCGGAGTCCACCGCGATCTGAATCACTTTAGAGTATGACTCCTTCATCCACGTTCTTGCAACGCTTCCGTCTTGCGGTCTTCAAGGTATGAAGATGCACTCCCCTCTCTCTCTCGTTGCTAGTTACTCTATAGATTGATCTTGGTGATGCGTAGAAATTTTTTAATTTCTGCAACGATCCCCAATAGTGGTATCAGAGCCAGGTTTATGAGTAGTTTCTATGCACGAGTAGAACACAAGTTTGTTGTGGGTGTTGATTTTGTCAATTTACTTGCCACTACTAGTCTTATCTTGTTTCGGTGGCATTGTGGGATGAAGCGGCCCGGACCGACCTTACACGTACGCTTACATGAGACAGGTTCCACCAACTGACATGCACTAGTTGCATAAGGTGGCTAGCGGGTGTCTGTCTCTCCCACTTTAGTCGGATCGGATTTGATGAAAAGGGTCCTTATGAAGGGTAAATAGCAATTGGCATATCACGTTGTGGTTTTGGCGTAGGTAAGAAACGTTCTTGCTAGAAACCTAGAGCAGCCATGTAAAAACATGCAGCAACAATTAGAGGACGTCTAACTTGTTTTTGTAGCATATGCCTTGTGATGTGATGTGGCCAAAAGGATGTGATGGATGATATATATGTGATGTATGAGATTGATCATGTTCTTGTAATAGGAATCACGACTTGCATGTCGATGAGTATGACAATCGGCAGGAGCCATAGGAGTTGTCTTAATTATTGTATGACCTGCGTGTCATTGAATAACGCCATGTAATTACTTTACTTTATTGCTAAACCGTTAGCCATAGTAGAAGTAATCGTTGGCATGACAACTTCATGAAGACACGATGACGGAGATCATGATGATGGAGATCATGGTGTCATGCCGGTGACGATGATGATCATGGCGCCCCGAATATGGAGATCAAAAGGAGCAAAATGATATTGGCCATATCATGTCACTATTTGATTGCATGTGATGTTTATCATGTTTTACATCTTATTTACTTAGAATGACGGTAGCATAAATAAGATGATCCCTCATAAAATTTCAAGAAAGCGTTCCCCCTAACTGTGCGCCATTGCGAAGGTTCGTTGTTTCGAAGCACCACATGATGATCGGGTGTGATAGATTCTAACGTTCGAATACAATGGGTGTAAGCCAGATTTACACATGCAACACACTTAGGTTGACTTGACGAGCCTAGCATGTACAGACATGGCCTCGGAACACAAGAGACCGAAAGGTCGAACATGATTCGTATAGAAGATACGATCAACATGAAGATGTTCACCGATGATGACTAGTCCGTCTCACGTGATGATCAGACACGGCCTAGTTGACTCGGATCATGTATCACTTAGATGACTAGAGGGATGTCTATCTGAGTGGGAGTTCATTAAATAATTTGATTAGATGAACTTAATTATCATGAACTTAGTCTAAAATCTTTGCAATATGTCTTGTAGATCAAATGGCACACGCTAATGTTGCCCTCAACTTCAACGGGTTCCTAGAGAAAACAAGCTGAAAGACGATGGCAGCAACTATACGGACTAGGTCCGAAACTTGAGGATCATCCTCATAGCTGCCAAGAAAGCATTTCTCCTAGATGCACCGCTAGGTGAAGCATCCGTTTTCCCAGCAACTCAAGACTTTATGAATGTCTGGCAGTCGCGTAGTGATGATTACTCCCTAGTTCAGTGTGGCATGCTTTACAGCTTAGAATCGGGGCTCCAAAAGCGTTTTGAGCAGCACGGAGCATATGAGATGTTCCAAGAGCTGAAAATGGTTTTCCAAGCTCGTGCCTGGGTCGAGAGATATGAAGTCTATGACAAGTTCTATAGTTATAAGATGGAGGAGAATGGTTCTGTCAGCAAGCACATACTCAAAATGTCTGGATTGCACAACCGCTTGTCTCAGCTAGGAGTTAATCTCCCGGATGACGCGGTCATTGACAGAATCCTTCACTTTCTCCCACCTAGCTACAAGAGCTTTGTGATGAACTAAAATATGCAGGGGATGGTGAAAACCATTCATGAGGTATTTTCAATGCTGAAATCAGCGGAGGTGGAGATCAAAAAGGAACATCAAGTGTTGATGGTCAATAAAACCACTAGTTTCAAGAAAGGCAAGGGTAAGAAGAACTTCAAGAAGGACGACAAGGGAGTTGCCGTGCTCGAGAAGCCGATTTTGGGAAGAAGCCAAAGCATGGACCCAAACACGAGACTCGAGTGCTTTTATTGCAAGGAAGCGGACCTTCGAAGCGGAACAGCCCCAAGTACTTAGCGGACAAGAAGGCCGGCAACACCAAAGGTATATGTGATATACATGTAACTGATGTGTACCTTACCAGTACTCGTAGTAGCTCCTGGGTATTTGATACCAGTGCAGTTGCTCATATTTGTAACTCAAAACAGGAGCTGCGGAATAAGCAGAGACTGGCGAAGGACGAGGTGACGATGCGCGTCGGGAATGGTTCCAAGGTCGATGTGATCGCCGTCGACGCGCTACCTCTACATTTACCTACGGGATTAGTTTTAAACCTCAATAGTTGTTATTTAGTGCCAGCTTTGAGCATGAACATTGTATCTAGATCTCGTTTAATACGAGATGGCTACTCATTTATATCCGAGAATAATGGTTGTTCTATTTATATGAGAGATATGTTTTATGGTCATGCCCCGCTGGTCAATGCTTTATTCTTAATGAATCTTGAACGTGATGTTACACATATTCATAGTGTGAATACCAAAAGATGTAAGGTTGATAATGATAGTCCCACATACTTGTGGCACCGCCGCCTTGGTCACATTGGTGTCAAACGCATGAAGAAACTCCATGCTGATGGACTTTTGGAGTCTCTTGATTACGAATCATTTGACACACGCGAACCATGCCTCATGGGCAAAATGACTAAGACTCCGTTCTCCGGAACAATGAAGCGAGCAACCAACTTATTGGAAATCATACATACTGATGTGTGCGGTCCAATGAGCGCCGAGGCTCGCAGAGGCTATCGTTATGTTCTCACTCTCACTGATGACTTAAGTAGATATGGGTATGTCTACTTGATGAAACACAAGTCTGAGACCTTTGAAAAGTTCAAGGAATTTCAGAATGAGGTAGAGAATCAACGTGACAGAAAAATAAAGTTCTTACAATCAGATCGTGGGGGAGAATATTTGAGTCACGAATTTGGTACGCACTTAAGGAAATGTTGAATTGTTTCACAACTCACGCCGCCTGGAACACCTCAGCGTAATGGTGTGTTCGAACATCGTAATCGCACTCTATTGGATATGGTGCGATCTATGATGTCACTCACCGGTTTACCGCTATCATTTTGGGGATATGCTCTAGAGACAGCTACATTCACTTTAAATAGGGCATCGTCTAAATCCGTTGAGACGACACCGTATGAATTATGGTTTGGGAAGAAACCTAAGCTGTCGTTTCTAAAAGTTTGGGGGTGCGATGCTTATGTCAAGAAACTTCAACCTGAAAACCTCGAACCCAAGTCGGAAAAATGCGTCTTCATAGGATACCCTAAGGAAACCATTGGGTATATGATACATCCATTTTGCATCATGCTTTTATATCCATATTTATTGCATTATGGGTTGTTATTACACATTATATCTCAATACTTATGGCTATTCTCTCTTATTTTACAAGATTTACCATGAAGAGGGGGAATGCCGGCAGCTAGAATTCTGGCTGGAAAAGGAGCAAACATTGGAAACCTATTCTGAACAGCTCCAAAAGTCCTGAAACTCCACGAAACAACTTTTTGGATTTAATAAGAATTTCTGAGTGAAAGAAATAGGCCAGGAGGGCCACACCCTGTTCAGGAGACACGGGCGCCCCCCTATAGGGCGTGCCCCCTATCTCCTGGGCCCCCTGGTGGGCCTCGAGCGTCCATCTTCTGCTATATCATCACTTTTACCCTAGAAAAAATCGTGGGCAAGCTTACGGGACGAAACTCCGCCGCCACGAGGCGGAACCTTGGCGGAATCAATCTAGGGCTCTGGCGGAGCTGTTCTGCCGGGGACACTTCCCTCTGGGATGGGGAAATCATCACCAACGTCATCACCAACGATCCTCTCATCGGGAGGGGGTCAATCTCCATCATCATCTTCACCAGCACCATCTCCTCTCAAAACCCTAGTTCATCTCTTGTATCCAATCTTGTATCACAACCACAAATTGGTACCTGTGGGTTACTAGTAGTGTTGATTACTCCTTGTAGTTGATGCTAGTTGGTTTACTTGGTGGAAGATCATATGTTCAGATCCTTTATGCATATTATTACTCCTCTGATTATGAACATGAATATGCTTTGTGAGTAGTTACGTTTGTTCCTGAGGACATGGGTGAAGTCTTGCTATTAGTAGTCATGTGAATTTGGTATTCATTCAATATTTTGATGAGATGTATGTTGTCTTTTGCTCTAGTGGTGTTATGTGAATGTTGACTACATGACACTTCACCATTATTTGGGCCTAGAGGAAGGCATGGGGAAGTAATAAGTAGATGATGGGTTGCTAGAGTGACAGAAGCTTAAACCCTAGTTTATGTGTTGCTTCGTTAGGGGCTGATATGGATCCATACGCTTAATGTTGTGGTTAGGTTTACCTTAATACTTCTTTTTGTAGTTGCGGATGCTTGCAATAGGGGTTAATCATAAGTGGGATATTTGTCCAAGTTAGGGCAGTACCCAAGTACCGGTCCACCCACATATCAAATTATCAAAGTACCGAACGTGAATCATATGAATGTGATGAAAACTAGCTTGACGATAATTCCCAATGTGTCCTCGGGAGCTCCTTTATCATTATTAGAAATTGTCCAGGCTTATCCTTTGCTACATAAAGGATTGGGACACCTTGCTGCACTTTATTTACTTTATTTACTTGTTGCTCGTTAGTATTTATCTTATCACAAAACTATCTATCACCTACAATTTCAGTGCTTGCAGAGAAAACCTTACTGAAAACCGCTTATCATTTCCTTCTGCTCCTCATTGGGTTCGACACTCTTACTTATCGAAAGGACTACGATAGATCCCCTACACTTGTGGGTCATCAGTATACCTTCTACCTCAGATCCGAAGGCAAGATCTTTGTTGCCAAGAACGGGTCCTTTCTAGAGAAAGAGTTTCTCTCGAGAGAAGTAAGTGGGAGGAAAGTAGAACTTGATTAAGTCCTGCCTCTTGAACCGGAAAGTAGCGCAGCTCAGGAAAATGTTTCTGTGGTGCCTGCACCGGATAGGAAGGAAGTTAATGATGATGATCAAGGTACTTCGGATCAAGTTGCTACTGAACTTCGTAGGTTCGCAAGGACACGTTCCACACCAGAATGGTATGGCAACCCTGTCCTGGAAATCATGTTGTTAGACAACGGTGAATGTCGGTGTACTAAAATAGGGGTACCTTAGTACCCCGAACTTGTGCACGGGCAGTCGCAGCGTCCTGCGGCAAGGCTTGCCGGGCGTCCGCCAAGACCCTCCGTCATTCCTATTTTACTGCCATTCAAGAACAAAGTGTTAACCGAGAAGACAAGGCCCCGGCAAGAGAAGCTTGCCGAGAAGGACAAGACCCCGGCAAGAGGAGCTTGCCGGGAAGGCTAACCAAGGCGCTTCAGAAGACTTGCCGCGACGCACCGCGCGTCCCGGCAAGACCCGACGAGCGGCAAGCTTGCGGGTGCAACAAGACAGAGACCGCGGTAAGGCACTTGCCGCAGCGAAGCCACCACTCTGCGCTCCAGCTCACCCAACGACGTGTCGCCGCAGGATCACTCCTGGTGCACGTGGCGGGTGGCTGTGCAGCCTAGCGGTGCGAGGTGGCAAGTGAAGGTGACTAGGAGGCCATCGTGGCGATCGGTGGCGCCCCTAACGGTCGCTTCCTGCATTGTTGGGGCGACCAGACGGGCATTAAATGCCCTTGTCCCCTGCCGTCAGAGTTAGGTAGGGCATCAGAGATAGTGGTTGTACCAACCCGCGTTTTACCTTTTACCCCTCTTTTCTGCGTTGCCACAGCCGGTGACCCTTTAGACTATAAAAAGGAGGCCCATGCGCACGTAGAAGAGGTTCGGTTCGACTCATTCGAGACCACAGCACACCCACGCTCTCGAGCAAGAACAAAATACAAACACAAAGCAGCAGTAGGAGTTTTATCTCTCCGGAGAGCTCCGAAGCTGGGTATAATCCCCCGCGCGCTCTCGCCTCGATCTACTCTTCGTGCGCCCTCCACTCCCTGCCGAACCGAGAAGGGGCCCCTGCCCCATAGGTGCTCATTTTCCCCACGACATCTCTGGCGCGCCAAAAGGTAAAAACGCGGGTTGGTACAACCACTATCTACAGTGCCCCTACCTAACTCTGACGGCAGGGGACAAGGGCATTTAATGCTCGTCCGGCCGCCCTAACAAAGGCAGAAGCGACCGTTAGGGCGCCACCGATCGCCATGATGGCCTCCTAGTCACCTTCACTTGCCACCGCGACCGCTAGGTCAAGACTGACCACCCGCCACGTGCACCAGGAGTGATCCCGCGGTGACACGCCGCTGGGTGAGCTGGAGCGCAGAGTGGAAGCTGCCGCTGCAAGTGCCTTGCCGCTGTCTCGCCTTGTTGCACCCGCAAGCTTGCCGCTCGTCGGGTCTTGCCGGACACCTTGATGCGTCGCGGCAAGTCTTCAAGCGCCTTTGGTTGGCCTTCCCGCAAGCTCCTCTTGCCGGTGTCTTGTCCTTCCCGGCAAGCTTCTCTTGCCGGGGCCTTGTCTTCTCGGTTAACACTTTGTTCTTGAATGGCAGTAAAATAGGAATGACGGAGGGTCTTGGCGGACGCCCGGCAAGCCTTGCCGCAGACGCTGCGAGTGCCCATGCACAAGTTCGGGGTACTAAGGTACCCCTATTTTAGTACACCGACAGAGCCCCCGGCTGGGCTATACACGGTGCCGAAGCGCTGTTGGGCGGGCCCAAAACAGGCACGGCACGCGCGCTCGGGTCCAAACCAAACCGCTCAGATTCACCGCGCCTCCTCAGAACGGCACGCGTCAATCGCGGCGTCGTGGGAGAGATCGTGGGCTATATTTTAATCCAGGAAATGCGTAACGTTTGCCTCTCCTGTTTATAAGCAGAGGAAACAGAGCCGTTCCCCCACCTTCGCCACTTGCAGTTCCTTCCTCCGAAAGCTCCGCCGCTCTCCTCCGCTTCGCAAGCCGAAAGAGAGCAGCGCTCCGCCGCCCGTCGCCGCCGTCATCCTCAGCACCTCCGCGCTCCCCCGCCGCTTCCGCCATGGCTCCGAAGACTAGCAAGGCCGCGAAGTCGGCCGAG
The DNA here is from genome assembly GCA_021437245.1 of Aegilops speltoides. NCBI lineage: Eukaryota > Viridiplantae > Streptophyta > Magnoliopsida > Poales > Poaceae > Aegilops > Aegilops speltoides. The sequence continues at coordinate 404,199,430 of CM038146.1, read as the reverse complement.
GCGTTGCGGCTTGAGGCGCTGCGCAAGAAGCGAGTGAATTTCCCCGCCGAGCTCACCCCGAACGCGCTGCGGGAGGAGTTCTACCTCTTCTGGTCGACGGAGACGCGGGCGCATCTGCGCACGTCGGTGCTTTCCGCTGAGGCTTCCAAATCGAAGCGGTGCCCAAAAGGGTACTATATCTTTCCGGTGTTCTTCTATTGCGGGCTCTGCCCACCTTTTTCGGACTTCTTCTGCGACATCATGAATACCTACGGGTTTCATCTTCTTGATTTCACCCCCAACGCCGTTCTGACGATGGCGGTTTTCGCACACCTCTGCGAGAACTTCGTTGGCATCCACCCAAGTGTTGCTCTTTTTCGCCATTATTTCACCCCCCGAGCCGAGAAAGGAGAGCCATTGGCTGGCGGAGTCGCCTGGACCTCACGACTCGGCATGAAGGAGGTGTATCTGGCGGGCGAGCTCCGCAGCAAGTGGGATGAGTGGAGGGCGGAATGGTGCTGGATCTGTGATGCCAATCCGCAGCCATTCACCAACCTGTGCCAGGCTCGGGTAGTTCACGGCGCCGACTAGGGCGCTCTGTCGCCGGACGACGCCAAGCTGAAGATTGCCACCACCCGAATCCTCCGGCTCAGGCTTGCCGGGCTCACAGCAGGAGCGGTGGGCGCGGATTTCCTTCGCCGTCGCATCGCCCCTCTGCAGAAGAGGGGGAGGCCCGCCTGGCAGTTTGGCGGCCCGGCGGATATCATGAGGCTGCGCCCAGGCCTCAATTTCAACTTCACAGTTCTGGAGCTTGACGGGATGCTGAGGGAGATGTTCAAGCTGAAGGAAATATGCCCTAGAGGCAATAATAAAGTTATTATTTATTTCCTTATTTCATGATAAATGTTTATCATTCATGCTAGAATTGTATTAACCGGAAACATGATACATGTGTGAATGCATAGACAAAACAACATGTCACTAGTATGCCTCTACTAGACTAGCTTGTTAATCAAAGATGGTTATGTTTCCTGACCATGAACAAGGAGTTGTTATTTGATTAACAAGGTCACATCATTAGTAGAATGATCTGATTGACATGACCCATTCCCTTAGCTTAGCACACGATCGCTTAGTATGTTGCTACCGCTTTTATCCATGACATATACATGTTCCTGTAACTATGAGATTATGCAACTCCGTTTACGGAGGAACACTTTGGTGCTACCAAACGTCACAACGAATCGGGTGATTATAAAGGAGTACTACAGTGTCTCCAAAGGCGATGTTGGGTTGGCGTATTTCGAGATTAGGTTTTGTCACTCCGATTGTCGGAGAGGTATCTCTGGGCCCTCTCGGTAATGCACATCACTGAAGCCTTGCAAGCACTACAACTAATGAGCTAGTTGTGAGATGATGTATTACGGAACGAGTAAAGAGACTTGCCGATAACGAGATTGAACTAGGTATTGGATACCGACGATCGAATCTCGGGCAAGTAACATACCGATGACAAAGGAACAACGATGTTGTTATGCGGTCTGACCGATAAAGATCTTCGTAGAATATGTAGGAACCAATATGGGCATCCAGGTCCCGCTGTTGGTTATTGACCGTGAATAGTTCTAGGTCATGTCTACATTGTTCTCGAACCGTAGGGTCCGCACGCTTAAGGTTTCGATGGCGATGTTATTATGAGTTTATGTATTTTGATGTACCAAGGAGTTCGAGTCCCGGATGTGATCACGGACATGACGAGGAGTCTCGGAATGGTCGAGACATAAAGATTGATATATTGAAGCCTATGTTTGGAGTTCGAATGGTTCCGGCTAAAACGGAATTTACCGAGTACCGGAGGTTACCGGAACCCCCGGAGGTAAATGGGCCTCGATGGGCCTTAGTGGAAAGGAGAAAGGGCCAGCCCTAGGCAGGCGCGCCCCCCCTTCCCTAGTCCTATTAGGACTAGGAGAAGGGCCCCCTCTCTCTCTTTCCCCTCCGGAATCCTAGTCCAACTAGGATTGGGGGAATCCTACTCCCGGAGGGAGTAGGACTCCTGCGCGCCCTCCTTGGCCGCCGCCCCCTCCCCTTGCTCCTTTATATCTGAGGCAGGGGGCACCTTGAACACACAAGTTGATCGTGAGATCGTTCCTTAGCCGTGTGCGGTGCCCCCTCCACCATATTCCACCTCGGTTATACTGTCATGAAGCTTAGCGAAGCCCGCGCCGGTGAAACATCAAGATCGTCACCACGCCGTCGTCTTGTGAAACTCTCCTCGATACTTGGCTGGATCGAGTACGAGGGACGCCATCGAGCTGTACGTGTGTCAAGAACTCGGGCGCCGGAGTAACGGCGCCGGATCGGTCGGATCGCGAGGAGAACGACGACTACTTCCTCTACGTTGTGTTCGCTTCGCTTCGGGTCTACAAGGGTATGTAGACAACACTCTCCCTCTCGTTGCTATACATCACCATGATCTTGCGTGTGCGAGGAAAATTTTTGAAATTACTACGTTCCCCAACAGTGGCATCCGAGCCTAGGTTTTTCTATGGTTTGATGTTTTGCACGAGTAGAACACAAGTGAGTTGTGGGCGATACAAGTCATACTACCTACCAGCATGTCATACTTTGGTTCAGCGGTATTGTGAGATGAAGCGGCCTGGACCGACATTACGCCAGACGCTTACGCGAGACTGGTTTCACCGCCGCGAGCACTCGTTGCTTAAAGGTGGTGGTGGGTGCTGTCTCTCTCACTTTAGTTGAACCGAGTGTGGCTACGCCCGGTCCTTGAGAAGGTTAAACGAGTCTATTTGTGAAATATCGTTGTGGTTTTGATGCGAGGTGAGACTGGTTCTTGCTTAAGCCCGTAGCAGCCACGTAAAATTTGCAACAACAAAGTAGAGGACGTCTAACTTGTTTTTGCAGGGCATGTTGTGATGTGATATGGTCAAGACGTGATGCTATATTTTATTGTATGAGATGATCATGTTTTGTAACCGGTTATCGGCAATGGCAGGAGCCATATGGTTGTCGCTTTATTGTATGCAATGCAATCGCCTGTAATGCTTTACTTTATCACTAAGCGGTAGCGATAGTCGTAAGTAGCATAAGTTTGGCGAGACGACAACGATGCTACGATGGAGATCAAGGTGTCGCGCCGGTGGCGATGGTGATCAAGGTGGTCTTTGCAAGATGGAGATCATGAAGCACAAGATGATGATGACCATATCATATCACTTATATTGATTTGCATGTGATGTTTATCCTTTTATGCATCTTATCTTGCTTTGATTGACGGTAGCATTATAAGATGATCTCTCACTAAATTATCAAGAAGTGTTCTCCCGAGTATGCACCGTTGCCAAAGTTCGTCGTGCCCGGACACCACGTGATGATCGGGTGTGATAAGCTCTCGTCCATCTACAACGGGTGCAAGCCAGTTTTGCACTTGAGAATACTCGGGTTATACTTGACGAGCCTAGCATATGCAGATATGGCCTCGGAACACGAGACCGAAAGGTCGAGCGTGAATCATATAGTAGATATGATCAACATAAGATGTTCACCATTGAAAACTACTCCATTTCACGTGATGATCGGTTATGGTTTAGTTGATTTGGATCACGTGATCACTTAGATGACTAGAGAGATGTTTTTCTAAGTGGGAGTTCTTAAGTAATATGATTAATTGAACTTAAATTTATCATGAACTTAGTACCGATAGTATCTTGCTTGTTTATGTTTGATTGTAGATAGATGGCTCGTCTTTGTTGTTCCGTTGAATTTTAATCGTTCCTTGAGAAAGCAAAGTTGAAAGATGATGGTAGCAATTACACGGATCGGGTCCGTAATTTGAGGATCATCCTCATTGCTGCACGTAAGAGCTACGCCTGGATGCACCGCTAGGTGACAGGCCTCTTGCTGGAGCAACGCCAGATGTTATGAACGTCTGGCGAGCAAAGCTGATGACTACTCTATAGTTCGATGTGCCATGCTTTACGGCTTAGAACCGGGACTTCAACGACGTTTTGAACGTCATGGAGCATATGAGATGTTCCAGAGTTGAAGTTGATATTCCAACAGTAATGCCCGGATTGAGAGATATGAAGTCTCCAATAAGTTCTATAGCTGCAAGATGGAGGAGAACAGTTACATTAGTGAGCATATACTCGTAATGTCCGGGTACTACAATCACTTGACACAATTGGGAGTTAATCTTCCGGATGATTGTGTCATTGATGAATTCTTCAATCACGCCACCAAGCTACAAAGGCTTCGTGATGAACTATAATATGCAAGGGTTAGTAAAGACTATACCGAGCTCTTCGCAATGCTAAAGGCTGCGGAGGTAGAAATCAAGAAGGAGCATCAAGTGTTGATGGTCAATAAGACCACTAGTTTCAAGAAGAAAGGCAAAGGGAAGAAGAAGGGAACTTCAAGAAGAACAGCAAGCAAGTTGTTGCTCAGAGAAGAAACCCAAGTCTGGCCCTAAACCTGAAATCGAGTGCTTCTACCGCAAGCGCATGGTCACCGAAGCGGAACTGCCCCAAGTATTTGGCGGATAAGAAGGATGGCAAGGTGAACAAAGGTATATGTGATATACATGTTATTGATGTGTACCTTACTAGAGCTCGTAGTAGCACTGGTATTTGATCTTGGTTCATTGCTAATATTTGCAACTCAAACAGGACTACTGATTGCTTAACTCGCAAAGGACGAGGTGACGATGCGCGTGGGAAATGGTTCCAAAGTCGATGTGATCGCGGTCGGCACGCTACCTCTACATCTACCTTCGGGATTAGTTTTAGACCTAAATAATTGTTATTTGGTGCTGCGTTGAGCATGAACATTATATCTGGATCTTGTTTAATGCGAGACGGTTATTCATTTAAATCGAGAGAATAATGGTTGTTCTATTTATATGAGTAATATCTTTTATGGTCATGCACCCTTGAGGAATGGTCTATTTTGATGAATCTCGATAGTAGTGATACACATATTCATAATGTTGAAACCAAAAGATGCAGAGTTGATAATGAAAGTGCAACTTATTTGTGTACTCGCCGCTTAGGTCATATCGGTGTAAAGCGCATGAAGAAACTCCATCTTCGATGGACTTTTGGAGTCACTTGATTATGAATCACTTGGCACTTGCGAACCGTGCCTCATGGGCAAGATGACTAGAACACCGTTCTCCGGTACTATGGAGAGAGCAACAGATTTGTTGGAAATCATACATCTGAGATGTATGTGGTCCGATGAATGTTGAGGCTCGTGGCGGATATCGTTATTTTCTCACCTTCACAGATGACTTAAGCGGATATGGGTATATCTACTTAATGAAACATAAGTCTGAAACGTTTGAAAAGTTCAAAGAATTTCAGAGTGAAGTTGAAAATCATCGTAACAAAAAATTAAGTTTCTACGATCCGATCGTGGAGGTGAATATTTGAGTTACTGAGTTTGGTCTACATTTGAAACAATGCGAATAGTTTAGCAACTCACGCCACCCGAACACCACAACGTAATGGTGTGTCCGAACGTCAGAATCGTACTTTACTAGATATGGTGCGATCTATGATGTCTCTACAGATTTACCGCTATCATTTTGGGGTTATGCTCTAGAGACAGCCGCATTCACCTGAATAGAACACCGTCGAAATCCGTTGAGACGACACCTTATGAATCGTGGTTTGGCAAGAAACCAAAGTTGTCGTTTCTTAAAGTTTGGGGATGCGATGCTTATGTGAAAAAGCTTCAACCCGATAAGCTCGAACCCAAATCGGAGAAATGTGTCTTCATAGGATACCCAAAGGAGACAGTTGGGTACACCTTCTATCACAGATCCGAAGGCAAGACATTCGTTGTTAAGAATGGATCCTTTCTAGAGAAGGAGTTTCTCTCGAAAGAAGTGAGTGGGAGGAAAGTGGAACTTGATGAGGTAATAGTACCTTCTCCTTACTTGAAAGTAGTTCATTGCAGAAACCAGTTTCGAGACATCTACACCAAGTAGCGAGGAAGTTGATGATGTTGATCATGAAACTTCAGATCAAGTTCTTCGCAGAACCTCGAGATCAACCAGAGTAAGATCCGCACGAGTGAGTGGTACGGTAATCCTGTTCTCGAAATCATGCTACTAGATCATGATGAACCTACGAACTATGAAGAAGCGATGGTGAGCCCAGATTCATAAAATGGCTTGAGGCCATGAAATCGAGATGGGATCCATGTATGAAAACAAAGTGTGGACTTTGGTTGACTTGCCGAGGGTAGGCAAGCAATAGAAAACAAGTGGATCTTCAAGAAGAAGACCGACGACGACGGTAATGTTATCGTCTATAAAGCTCGACTTGTCGCAAAAGGTTTTCGACAAGTTCAAGGGATTGACTACGATGAGACCTTCTCACCCGTAGCGATGCTTAAGTCCGTCCGAATCATGTTAGCAATTGCCGCATTTTATGATTATGAAATTTGGCAAATGGATGTAAAGAGCGCATTCTGAATGGATTTCGGAAGAAGAGTTGTATATGATGCAACCGAAGGTTTTATCGATCCAAATGGAGCTAACAAAGTATGCAAACTCCAGCGATCCATATATGGACTGGTGCAAGCATCTCGAGTTGGAATAAACGCTTTGATAGTGTGATCAAAGCATTTGGGTTTGTCTGAGACTTTTGGAGAAGCCTTGTATTTACAAGAAAGTGAGTGGGAGCTCAGAGCATTTTCGATCTTATATGTAGATGACATATTGCTGATCGGAAATGATATAGAATTTCTGGATAGCATAAAGGGATACTTGAATAAGAGTTTTTCAATGAAAGACCTCGGTGAAGCTGCTTACATATTGGGCATTAAGATCTATAGAGATAGATCAAGACGCTTAATTGGACTTTCACAAAGCACATACCTTGACAAAGTTTTGAAGAAGTTCAAAATGGATCAAGCAAAGAAAGGGTTCTTGCACGTGTTACAAGGTGTGAAGTTGAGTCGACTCAATGCCCGACCCACGCAGAAGATAGAGAGAAAATGAAAGATGTTCCTATGCTTCAGCCATAGGCTCTATCATGTATGCAATCTGTGTACGGACTGATGTGTGCCTTGCTATAAGCCTAGCAGAAGGTACCAAAGTAATCCAGAGTGGATCATTGGACAGCGGTCAAGAACATCCTGAAATACGAAAAGGACTAAGGATATGTTTCTCGATATGGAGGTGACAAAGAGCTCATAAATGGTTACGTTGATGCAAGCTTTGACACCGATCCGGACGATTCTAAATCGCAGACCGGATACGATTTACACTAAACGGAGGAGCTGTCGGTTGGTGCAGTTCTAAACAAAGCATCGTGGCGGGATCTACATGTGAAGCGGAATACATAGCAGCTTCGGAAGCAGCTAATGAAGGAGTGCGGATGAAGGAGTTCATATCCGATCTAGGTGTCATACCTAGTGCATCGGGTCCAATGAAAATCTTCGTGACAATATCGAGCAATTGCCTTAGCAAAGGAATCCAGATTTCACAAGAGGACCAAGCACATCAAGAGACGCTTCAATTCCATCCGGACTTAGTCCGGTGGAGACATAGAGATTTGCAAGATACATACGGATCTGAATGTTGCGGACCGCTGACTAAGCCTCTTCCACGAGCAAAACATGATCAGCACCAAGACTCCATGGGTGTTAGAATCATTACTATGTAATCTAGATTATTGACTCTAGTGCAAGTGGGAGGCTCAAGGAAATATGCCCTAGAGGCAATAATAAAGTTATTATTTATTTCCTTATTTCATGATAAATGTTTATCATTCATGCTAGAATTGTATTAACGGAAACATGATACATGTGTGAATGCATAGACAAAACAACATGTCACTAGTATGCCTCTACTAGACTAGCTTGTTAATCAAAGATGGTTATGTTTCCGACCATGAACAAGGAGTTGTTATTTGATTAACAAGGTCACATCATTAGTAGAATGATCTGATTGACATGACCCATTCCCTTAGCTTAGCACACGATCGCTTAGTATGTTGCTACTGCTTTTATCCATGACATATACATGTTCCCGTAACTATGAGATTATGCAACTCCGTTTACGGAGGAACACTTTGGTGCTACCAAACGTCACAACGAATCGGGTGATTATAAAGGAGTACTACAGGTGTCTCCAAAGGCGGATGTTGGGTTGGCGATTTCGAGATTAGGTTTTGTCACTCCGATTGTCGGAGAGGTATCTCTGGGCCCTCTCGGTAATGCACATCACTGAAGCCTTGCAAGCACTACAACTAATGAGTTAGTTGTGAGATGATGTATTACGGAACGAGTAAAGAGACTTGCCGATAACGAGATTGAACTAGGTATTGATACCGACGATCGAATCTCGGGCAAGTAACATACCGATGACAAAGGAACAACGATGTTGTTATGCGGTCCGACCGATAAAGATCTTCGTAGAATATGTAGGAACCAATATGGGCATCCAGATCCCGCTGTTGGTTATTGACCGTGAATAGTTCTAGGTCATGTCTACATTGTTCTCGAACCGTAGGGTCCGCACGCTTAAGGTTTGATGGATGGTTATTATGAGTTTATGTATTTTGATGTACCGAAGGAGTTTGAGTCCCGGATGTGATCACGGACATGACGAGGAGTCTCGGAATGGTCGAGACATAAAGATTGATATATTGGAAGCCTATGTTTGGAGTTCGGAATGGTTCCGGGCGAAAACGGGAATTTACCGGAGTACCGGGAGGTTACCGGAACCCCCCGGGAGGTAAATGGGCCTCGATGGGCCTTAGTGGAAAGGAGAAGGGGCCAGCCCTAGGCAGGGCGCGCGCCTCCCCCCTTCCCTAGTCCTATTAGGACTAGGAGAAGGGGCCGGCCCCCCTCTCTCTCTTTCCCCTCAGGAATCCTAGTCCAACTAGGATTGGGGGAATCCTACTCCTGAGGGAGTAGGACTCCCTGGCGCTCCTCCTTGGCCGCCCCCCCCCCTGCTCCTTTATATCTGGGGCAGGGGGCACCTTGGAACACACAAGTTGATCGTGAGATCGTTCCTTAGCCGTGTCGGTGCCCCCTCCACCATATTCCACCTCGGTTATGGTGTCAAGCTTAGGCGAAGCCTCGCGCCGGTGAAACATCAAGATCGCCACCACGCCGTCGGTCGACGAAACTCTCCTCGACACTCGGCTGGATCGAGTACGAGGGACGCCATCGAGCTGTACGTGTGTCAAGAACTTCGGGCGCCGGAGTAACGGCGCCGGATCGGTCGGATCGCGAGGAGAACGACGACTACTTCCTCTACGTTGTGTTCGCTCGCCGGGTCTACAAGGGTATGTAGACAACACTCTCCCCTCTCGTTGCTATACATCACCATGATCTTGCGTGTGCGTAGGAAAATTTTTGAAATTACTACGTTCCCCAACACAAGCATGACGCCAACCATCCAGAGTGGTTCAGGCTGCCGCAGGGCGTCATCCCATTGTGCAACAACTCCCAGCGCGATCGCATCTGCACAATGATGCCAGAGTGCGATTCGCACGGGATAATCCCAACTTGGATGGAGCCCGCCGATGACGTCGTGCAGCAATTCTTCGATGGCTTGACGGAGGTAGCAGTCAACGCCGACGAGAAGAAGCTTCTCACCCGCGCCACCACCGAAAACGAGATGCGGTACAACGCCAAGCCAGGCCGAAGAGGCGGCGGCAGCGCCGCCATGGCAAGCAGTTCGGCTTCACGTTGGAGGAGGCAGAGGCGGCCGAGGCGGCGAGCCTTGCCGACAGGGAAGAGGTCGTTGGCGAGGAGGAGCCCGAGGCCGAAACGAGCGAGCCCGCCGAGGGCGCGAGCGGCCAGCCGTCTTCGAGCATCTTGCCGCAGGCGGAGCCCCCAGTGCAGCCCCAATTCCAACCAAGAAGGCGCCACCGTCGAGTTGGAGATACGGCAGGAGGACAGGCAGTCCAGCAGCCGAGGCGCCGTGGGACACGCTCAACCGCGGCAGTGAACCTTCGAACTATGAAGAAGCGATGGTGGGCCCAGATTCCAAAAAATAGCTTGAGGCCATGCAATCCAAGATAGGATCCATGTATGAAAACAAAGTATGGACTTTGACAGACTTGCCCGATGATCGGCGAGCGATAGAAAATAAATGGATCTTTCAGAAGAAGACAGACGCATATGGTAATGTTACCATCTATAAAGCTCGACTTGTTGCTAAGGGTTATCGACAAGTTCAAGGGGTTGACTACGATGAGACCTCACCCGTAGCAAAGCTGAAGTCCGTCCGAATCATGTTAGCAATTGCCGCATTCTACGATTATGAGATATGGCAAATGGACGTCATAATGGCTTTCTTAAGGAAGAATTGTATATGATGCAGCCGGAAGGTTTTGTTGATCCTAAGAATGCTAACAGGGTATGCAAGCTCCAGCGCTCCATCTATGGGCTGGTGCAAGCATCTCAGAGTTGGAACATTCGCTTTGATGAAATGATCAAAGCGTTTGGGTTTATGCAGACTTATGGAGAAGCCTGCGTTTACAAGAAAGTGAGTGGGAGCTCTGTAGCATTTCTCATATTATATGTGGATGACATACTATTGATGGGAAATGATATAGAACTCTTGGAGAGCATAAAGGCCTACTTGAATAAGTGTTTTTCAATGAAGGACCTTGGAGAAGCTGCTTACATATTAGGCATCAAGATCTATAGAGATAGATCAAGATGCCTCATAGGTCTTTCACAAAGCACATACCTTGATAAGATATTGAAGAAGTTCAATATGGATCAGTCCAAGAAAGGGTTCTTACCTGTATTTCAAGGTGTGAAATTGAGCTCAGCTCAAAGCCTGACCACGACAGAAGATAGAGAAAATATGAGTGTCATCCCCCATGCCTCAGCCATAGGGTCTATTATGTATGCCATGTTGTGTACCAGACCTGATATAAACCTTGCTGTAAGTTTGGTGGGAAGATACCAAAGTAATCCCGGCATGGAACACTGGACAGCGGTCAAGAATATCCTAAAGTACCTGAAAAGGACTAAGGATATGTTTCTTATTTACGGAGGTGACTAAGAGCTCGTCGTAAAGGGTTACGTCCATGCTAGCTTCGACACATATCTGGATGACTCCAAGTCACAAACCGGATACATGTATATTTTGAATGGTGGGGCAGTAAGCTGGTGCAGTTGCAAGCAAAGCATCGTGGCGGGATCTACATGTGAAGCGGAGTACATGGCAGCCTCGGAGGCAGCACATGAAGCAATCTGGATGAAGGAGTTCATTACCGACCTAGGAGTTATTCCCAATGCGTCGGGCCCGATGACTCTCTTCTGTGACAACACTGGAGCTATTGCCCTTGCCAAGGAGCCCAGGTTTCACAAGAAGACTAGACACATCAAGCGTCGCTTAACCTCCATTCGTGAAAATGTTCAAGATGGATACATGGATATTTGTAAAGTGCATACGAATCTGAATGTCACAGATCCATTGACTAAACCTCTTCCGCGAGCAAAACATGATCAATACCAGAACTCTATGGGTGTTCGATTCATCACAATGTAACTAGACTATTGACTCTAGTGCAAGTGGGAGACTGTTGGAAATATACCCTAGAGGCAATAACAAAATGGTTATTATTATATTTCCTTGTTCATGGTAATTGTCTATTGTTCATGCTATAATTGTATTGATCGGAAACCATAATACATGTGTGAATACATAGACCACACCATGTCCCTAGTGAGCCTCTAGTTGACTAGATCATTGATCAACAGATGGTCACGGTTTCCTGACTATGGACATTGGATGTCATTAATAACGGGATCACATCATTAGGAGAATGATGTGATGGACAAGACCCAATACTAAGCATAGCACAAGATCCTGTAGTTTGTTTGCTAGAGCTTCTCTAATGTCAAGTATCATTTCCTTAGACCATGAGATCATGCAACTCCCAGATATCGTAGGAATGCTTTGGGTGTGCCAAACGTCACAACGTAACTGGGTGGCTATGAAGGTGCACTACAGGTATCTCTGAAAGTGTCTTTTGGGTTGGCACGAATCGAGACTGGGATTTGTCACTTCGTATGACGGAGAGGTATCTCTGGGCCCACTCGGTAATGCATCATCATAATGATCTCAATGTGACTAAGTAGTTAGTCACGGGATCATGCATTATGGAATGAGTAAAGTGACTTGCCGGTAACGAGACTGAACGAGGTATTGGGATACCGACGATCGAGTCTCGGGAAAGTAACGTACTGATTGACAAAGGGAATTGTATACGGGATTGCTTGAATCCTTGACATCGTGGTTCATCCAATGAGATCATCATGGAACATGTGGGAGCCAAAATGGGTATCCAGATCCCCCTGTTGGTTATTGGTCGGAGAGCTGTCTCGGTCATGTCTGCGTGATTCCCGAACCCGTAGGGTCTACACACTTAAGGTTCGATGATGCTAGGGTTATTAGGAAGATTTGTATGTGATTACCGAATGTTGTTCGGAGTACTAGATGAGATCCCGGACGTCATGAGGAGTTCCGGAATGGTCCGGAGGTGAAGATTTATATATGGGAAGTTGTCATACGGTCACCGAAAATATTCGGGGGCATAACGGTATTGTACCGGGGCCACCGGAGGGGTTCCGGGGGTCCACCGGGAGGGGCCACCTGTCCCGGAGGGCCTCATGGGCTGTAGAGGGAAGGTAACCAGCCCCTTGGAGGGCTGGCGGCCACCCCCCCTGAGGGAGTCCTGGACTAGGGGGTGTCCGGATAGCCGGACTATCATCGTCAGTCGGACTCCAAGACTATGAAGATACAAGATTGAAGACTTCGTCCCGTGTCCGGATGGGACTTTCCTTGGCGTGGAAGGCAAGCTTGGCAATACGGATATGTAGATCTCCTACCATTGTAACCGACTCTGTGTAACCCTAGCCCTCCCCGGTGTCTATATAAACCGGAGGGTTTTAGTCCGTAGGACAACAGCCATTACAACAATCATACCATAGGCTAGATTCTAGGGTTTAGCCTCCTTGATCTCGTGGTAGATCCACTATTGTACTACCCATATCATCAATATCAATCAAGCAGGAGTAGGGTTTTACCTCCATCGAGAGGACCCGAACCTGGGTAAAAACATCGTGTCCCTTGTCTCCTATTACCATCCGCCTAGACGCACAGTTCGGGACCCCCTACCCGAGATCCGCCGGTTTTGACACCGACATTGGTGCTTTCATTGAGAGTTCCTCTGTGTCGTCACCGATAGGCTTGATGGCTTCTTCAATCAACAACAACGCCGTCCAGGGTGAGACTTTCCTCCCCGGACAGATCCTCGTGTTCGGCAGCTTTGCGCTGCGGGCCAATTCACTTGGCCATCTGGAGTAGATCGAAAGCTATGCCCCTGGCCATCAGGTTAGGTTTGGAAGCCTAAACTTCACGGCCGACATCCGTGGAGACTTGATCTTCGACGGATTCGAGCCACAGCCAAGCGTGCCGCGCTGTCACGATGGGCATGATTTAGCTCTGCCGCCGGACAGTGCCCTGGAGGCCGCACACGAGTCCACTCTAACCCATAGTATGGAGCATACCGCGCAGATCGAGGACGGGTGGCTGGACACCGCCTCGGGAGCTGCAACTTCTTCGGCGATGGAGCCGAATACCGACCTTGTCCCTTATAAAGCTCGTGACTCCGAGGTGCCGGACTCCTTGCGGACCAACCTCGGTGCCCTCGCCAATCGAATCCGATTGGGCGCCGATCATGGAGTTCACCGCCGCGGACATCTTTCAGCACTCACCCTTTGGCGACATCCTAAATTCGCTAAAGCATCTCTCGTTATCACGAGAACCCTGGCCGGACTGCGGTAAGGATGGTTGGGATGCGGATGACGAAGAAATTCAAAACCCACCCACCACCCACTTTGTAGCCACTGTCGACGATCTAACCGACATGCTAGACTACGACTCCGAAGACATCGATAGTATGGACGACGATGCCGGAGACTACCAAGAACCAGCGCTTACCAAGCACTGGAAGGCCACTCCAACCCATGACGTATATATGGTGGACACCCCAAAAGGAAGCGATAACGAGGAACAACGGGGCGCGGCAATGGATAATCCCGCCGACAAACAACCAAAATGGCGACGCAGACGCCGCCCTAAGTCCCGCCTCGACAAAAACAGCACTCCTAATGACCCAGCAATAGAGAGGGCAAACCAAAGGACGATTTAACATGCAACCAAGCAACCGTCCGAACGGGGCGAATCGGATAATCAATCCATGCCCGGCGAAACCAACGATCGAGACGACCTCACGCCGGACACACCACCGAGGCATAAGAACCTTCACAAAAGACTCGTCGCCCTTTGCGCAAGAAGTCGAAGAAGAAGGAAAGCGGAAGCTCAAAACAGCGGAAGACATACTCGAGAATGAGGTGGAGCAAAGTACTCAAGACCGTGGACAAATATGGCAATGGCCACCAAACAAAGAGCTACCCGGCGCAAGTCTGCTTGCTCGATTCGACGAGGAGGCCATAGAGCCCCACGGTCAAAAAGCAAAGAGGCCGCTGGCGGATAGACGACAGATGACAGTGCCAAAGCGACAAGCGGCGCCGCACACAAGACGACACATGACCCTCATAAAACAGATGGCCGGTCAGGTCCATCTATGGGCCAAAAAGAGGGCCCCAGAAGCAACACAACATGCCGCATGTTCAAGATAACGGCACGCCTAAATCTGGGAGCCGCACACCCACTATGTTTCACCGATGAGGTCTTTGGATCATGAATTTCGGTGGATTCAAACCCGTAAACATAGAGGCATACGACGGAACAATGAGACTCGAGTGCGGATTGAGGATTACATACTACACATACACATGGCTAGAGGAGATGATCTCCACGCCATAAAATATCTACCTCTCAAGCTCAAAGGGCCAGCTCGACATTGGCTCAAAAGCCTCCCAGAAAACACTGTTGGAAGTTGGGAAGAGCTCGAGGACGCGCTTAGAGCAAATTTTCAAGGACTTATGTCCGCCCTCCGGATCTGAGCGATCTAAGTCATATAACTCAACAGCCCGGAGAGTCGGTAGCAAGAATTCGGAACAGGTTCCTCACCAAAAAGAACCAAATAGTCGATTGTCCAGGACGCGAAGCCTTAGCAGCTTTTAAACATAATGTCCGAGACGAATGGCTCGCCAGACACCTCGGCCAAGAGAAGCCGAGAACAATGGCCACGCTAACAAGCCTCATGACCCGCTTTTGCGCAGGGGAAGATAGCTGGCTAGCAAGATGTAGCACCAGCGACCCAAAGAAATGGAAAATCACGGCGCAGAAAGGACCAGCGCCGAAACAAAGAAAAAAGCCCAATGAACACGGCGGTCAACGCCGGATTCAAAAGCTCGCGGCCGAACAACAAAACACTGCCTCTTAAGGACAACAGTGACGAGCTATCCAACTTAAACAAAATTTTGGATCGGATATGTCAAATCCACAGCACCTCCGGAAGGCCTGCAAACCACACCCACCGAAATTGTTGGGTCTTCAAACAGTCCGTCCGACTCAACGCCGAACACAAGGGGCTCGACGCGTCAAGCGACGATGACGACGAACCCCACCAGCAGAGCGCCGGAAAGCAAAAAAAAACTTTCCCACAAGAAGTCAAAACAGTAAATTCGCTTCATGTGATAATATGGAGCAACAGTGCGGCGCCCGCCAAAGTAGGTATCGCACGGTCCACCCCAGCGGAACCTCGAGGTTGGATGTTACAACCAATTACTTTCGACCACCTGGACTATTCCAGAAGTATTCGAAATGCAGGATGGACTGCTCTGATATTGGATCCTATAATCAACGGACTACACTTTACACAAGTCCTGATGGACGGCGGCAGCGATTTAAACCTGCTATATCCGGACACAATCCGCAAGTTGGGGATAGACCTTACTAAAATTCGACATAGCCGCACTTCCTTCAAAGGAGTGACGCCAGGCCCTTACGCCAAGTGCACAGGCTCCTTACTACTAGAAGTTGTGTTTGGGTCACCGACAACTTTCGACGCGAAAAGCTAATCTTTCATGTCGCCCCATTCAAAAGTAGCCATCAAGCACTATTGGGACGTGAAGCTTTTGTCCGCTTTAATGCAATACCACACTACGCATCTCTTACACTTAAAATGCCCGGTCCACGCGGCATCATCTCACTAAAAGGTCGTTCAAGACCCCGGACACGGCTAGACGAGTCCGGCATAAAATAAGCTAGGGGCTCCCTAGCCGCACACCCCTTTACAAGGGGCTGTGCGTATGAGCTAATATAAGCTCAGCTTTATTTATTCATTCATTTTGATTTTTAATACATTTTTTGCACGATTTCCTTTCAAGCTAAGTTCCTCTCTTTTTACAGATGAACAACGTGTACACCCGTCCAGGATACGGCACAACGGAGACACAAAGCGAGACGTGCAGCGAGGACCCGTCGCAAGGATTCTTTTCAGATTAAGTCCCTGCGTAAACCTTTCTTACTGTCTTTTGTTGATCACATCCCACGGTTTTTACCATAACCAACGAGGAGGCTGGCGTTTTAGCATCGGCCGCGCCAGAAATTTTTGCTCGTACCTGCACACTAGGGGCTTAGGGCATTGTTCTGCCTGTTATTATAAAGACCGAACACCTCAGGGAGTGTTCGGCGTCTCGAGTTAGGCCTTATATGCATCAGCTCCGAATCATGTCTTTGGTCAAATGTTGGGTTTGCCCGGCTCCTGTGTTTTGCTGCCTTACGTTCCGTATCATCGACTAACGCGACACCGGAGAACTACAGCGATTGTGCCCGGTTCGCCGGGCGAGCACCTCGATGAAAGCCGAAAACCGATCGTCATGATACAAATGAGAGACTGGTCAACCACTCGATCGACTACCGGAATGTTTAGAATTCCTCCGCTGTGAAGGACCGCTTCGGTCAGGCATACGCTGCGCCCAATTCGAGAGCGCTGGTACCCCAGGGCTATATCGTAGCCCCACCCTCGAACTCCTATGGCTAAGTGAAAGTGATAAAGCATTATAGTCCGGTTGCCTCGTTTGCTATGCTACCACCTCCTTCACAGGACCGAGACGTCGGATTAAGTGTGAAAATGCGCTATTTTTGCGAACACCCCCGCACTTTGTGCGTGGGGGCTGAAGCCGACGACTGGCATCTTTCAGGTTATACACACGTATACATAAACGGCCGCAGAGGAGATATTCTAATACTTGAACGCACAAGTACCAAAAAGCGCTTACATCATAAACATCGTTTTACAAACCAAAACGTTCATTTGAACGTGACATTTTTTTAGCACTGCGACTCTATTACACGAGCACCACGCAGAACTTCCCCAAAATAGTGCTCGGCGGGCAACCGGCTCTCGTCCGAACCCTGGGTCGCAATAGCGGTGGCATCCATCTCTATCCAATGTGTCTTCACACGGGCGAGGGCCATCCGTGCACTCTCTATGCAGGCCGACCGCTTCATCGCCTTGATATGCGACACCGCCCCAAGAAATTGCTGCAATAAGCCAAAATAACTCTTCGGCTTGGGCCTATCCGGCCAAACATGAGTCACGATATCCGTCATGGCAAGCCCGGACAATCTATTTAGCTCAGCCCACTCGGCCAACCGATCGGTCAGCGGAAGGGAACTCTCCGGACTATGGAATTGAGACCAAAACAGCTCTTCCGTCTTGTGATCCTTCTGACTTCGGAAGTGCACAACGGCATCCGCCGCACTCGCCGCTAAGTCCATATAAGGATCCTCCGGACCCCACTGGTGGCCAAGTGAGCATACTTTGGATCTGTAAACCTTCAACAAGAGAAAGGGCTTACCGACCACAATGTCTCCGGCCTGGCGCAGCTCCTCCTTTATAGCCCGCATTGCAGAACGGGCATCCTTGGCTTCGGCGGTGGCCTTCCCCAGGTCTTCTCGCTCCGCTAGGCGCTCCCTTTCAAGAACCTCATTGCGGTCGGTAGCATCTTTTAACTTCGAGCCATTTCGTCCATCTCCGCCTCGCTTGGCGATGTGCAACCTTCGCTTCTAGCTCTTGGCTGCCCTCGAGGCAGCATCATCCTCCTTCCGCTTGCTCCTTGGCTTGAGCAAGTTACGCCAAGGCTCTCCACAGCAGCGGCACCATCTGCGTCAAGCACAAATATTATAAGGGGTGGGCTTCGGCTCCCTTACTAGGTGACCACGGAGAAGAAACCTACCTTGCGACTTGTCAAGTCGCCTGTTGACTAGCGCGATGTCCGCATCCGCAACATCGAGTTGCCGCTTTAGTTCGGCAACTCCATCAGTCCGGCTAGCCACCGAACTATCTGCCACCTGCTTAGGAAAGGCGAAAATCAATTCCTGGGATTTTGATCCTCGGCACGCTGTCGTTCTCGACACCCTACCGAGTCTCAGGGGCTATTATCTATACAGGGCGCACTTTATGTGTAAAACTGTCAAAGAGTATGTCATTTTACGTACCTCAAACCCCCGCCAAACAAACTCGGCGGCATCACGCATAATCCGCCTTGGCGGATGAAATTATTTCAATCACCATACTCATTAGTGTACGGTGACCTTCTGAGATGGACGCCCTCTCAAGCAGATCCTTCAGCTCCCCCGGCCGCACACCAGTCGGTGCCGAACTGTTCGGCCCTGCCGGACTCGGGGATACCCTCCGTGATGACACTTCAGGCTCGTCCGCCCTATCCGATGGTGCGGCGGATGTAGGCGTCTCGCTCTCCATCATCTCCGGACGGAGTTCCCCCGAAGACCAGCTCATCTGAGAAGGACGGAGATCCGAACTACAAGGTAAAAACTTAAGTTATCCTCAGAAGCACAAATAGGGATGTCCCTTATTACAAAACTCCCTTTTTTCTACTTACGGCTCATTTGGAGGCTGACTCTTTAGGGGAGATTGTGCGGCCGGAGCCTCTCCGGACGCAGGACCCTCTGGTGAAGATCTCTTCCCCCGCTTCGGGGCTTTGGCCTCCGGGTTTTCGGAGGCGGTCCTCTTCTCCCCCTGGAAGGAGGGATTCTCGATCCCCCCTTCCTCAAAAGCCTCCTTGGTTGAGGCGGTAGTTCCTCTGTTCTCCCCTTCGCCTTCCTCCGAAGGCGCAACCTCCAGCTTCCTAACTAGCACGGGATCCGGCGCGGTCTCTGGGAGGGGGGCCGGACACCGTATCAGTTTTGCTTGCACTATCCACTCCTGTTTAGAAGGAAATTGGTCAAAAGACGAATCATAGAAAGGCAAACAAATGGTATGTCCGAACACGGAGCTAGTTACTTGTGTATCCGGGCGATTGCAGCTTAGGCCGGCGTCCTCGGTCAATTCCGGACACGCCTCTCGTGATCCGAAAAATAATTTGTACATCTCCATGGGTGTCATACCCATAAAGTGTTGGAGAATCTGTGGTCCCTCCGGATTAAACTCCCACAGCCGGAGAGGGCGGCGTTTGCAGGGCAGGAGACGCCTAATTAGCATGACCTGCATCACCACGACCAGATCGATTTCCCTCGCTTGGAGTTCTCGAATCCGGCCCGGCAGTAGGGGCACGTCCTTTGGTGGCCCCTAGTTGAGCCCTTGGCTGACCCATGACGTCAGCCGCTGTGGAGGGCCCGAGCGGAAGATGGGCGGCGGCTGCACTGCTGCCTCGGGAGCGGTTATGTAGAACCCCTCCTGCTGCCACAAGCCGAGCTCCTCTGGAAAGAGCCCTCGGGCCATGGGCGTCGGCCCTTACACTCAATCGCCCGCCAAGATTTCTGCTTGACGCCCCTCGATCATCTTCGGCTTCACGTCAAAGGTCTTAAGCCACAAGCCGAAGTGAGGGGTGACGCAGAGGAAGGCTTCGCAGACGACAATGAATGAAGAAATATGGAGGATGGACTTCGGAGCCAAGTCGTGGAATTCCAGCCCATAATAGAACATGAGCCCTCTCACAAAAGGATCCATCGGGAAGCCTAAACCCCGACGGAGGTGGGATACAAACATGACATGCTCGCTGGGTTCGGGGGTAGGAATAACTTGCCCTTTGGCGGGCAACCTATGCGAAATCTCGTAAGACAGGTACCTAGCCTCTCGCAGCTTTAGCACGTCTTCCTCCGTGACGGAGGAGGGCGTCCACCGGCCCTGTAGGTCGGAGCCGAACATCGTTGAAGGTCCGAAGCGCTCGAATCTGGGGCTCTGCGTGTTGGAACTCGGGACAGGGAGAAGATTCGATTGCGGGTTGAAGAAAAGAAACAAGCCTTGGGCCCATTATAAAGGGGGAGAATACCAAGAGCCGTCCCCGTGACCGTTCGGGACTCGCTTCCGATGGAGGGGGCGTGGCGACGGGCACGATTGGGTTACCCACGCCCGTATTGATGGGAGTCCCAGAATAAGGGGAACATGATCTCTGCTTCGACGAGACGTGCCAAGGAAACCGCTTCGCTAAACGCGCTGAGGTGGTATAGTAAAAAACAATTCAAGTAAAGGCTGGGTAGTGGCTTGACGCCATGCCGCGAAATACGTCAGCAGATTGATCTTGTGTACATAATATTCTCTCTACGGTGGAATGTGGAAATTATTTTGCAGAGCCGGACATTATCCAGGTGTTCACAATCTTCTATGAATTATTCGGAGGAGGAACCCGCCTTGCAATGCCGAACAATATGCGCGCCGGACTCATCGTCATTGAAGCCTGGTTCAGGGGCTACTAAGGGAGTCCTGGACTAGGGGGTGTCCGGATAGCCGGACTATCATCGTCAGCCGGACTCCAAGACTATGAAGATACAAGATTGAAGACTTCGTCCCGTGTCCGGATGGGACTTTCCTTGGCGTGGAAGGCAAGCTTGGCAATACAGATATGTAGATCTCCTACCATTGTAACCAACTCTGTGTAACCCTAGCCCTCCCCGGTGTCTATATAAACCGGAGGGTTTTAGTCCGTAGGACAACAGCCATTACAACAATCATACCATAGGCTAGCTTCTAGGGTTTAGCCTCCTTGATCTCATGGTAGATCCACTCTTGTACTACCCATATCATCAATATCAATCAAGCGGGAGTAGGGTTTTACCTCCATCGAGAGGGCCGAACACAGGAAAAACATCGTGTCCCTTGTCTCTGTTACCATCCGCCTAGGCGCTTGAGTTTGGGACCCCTACCCGAGATCCGCGGTTTTGACACGACACCCCCCTTGGGCCCATATGCCTAGGGTTGGGGGAACCCTAAAGGGGCGCCTTGCTTGGGGGCAAGCCCCTCCCCTTGGCCTCCGCCCCCCCTCTAGATTCCATCTAGAGGGGCCGGCCCCCTTCCCCCTTCTCCCTATAAATAGAGGGGTTGAGGGAGGGGTGCAGCACCACATTGAAGGCGCAGCCCCTCCCCTCCCCAACACCTCTCCTCCTCCGCAAGAGCTTGGCGAAGCCCTGCCGGAGAACTGCCACTCCATCACCACCACGCTGTCGTGCTGCTGCTGGAGCCTTCTTCCTCAACCTCTCCCTCCTCCTTGCTAGATCAAGGCATGGGAGACTTCACCGGGCCGCACATGTGTTGAACGCAGAGGTGCCGTTGTTCGGTGCTTAGATCGGAGTCCACCGCGATCTGAATCGCTTTCGAGTATGACTCCTTCATCCACGTTCTTGCAACGCTTCCGTCTCACGATCTTCAAGGGTATGAAGATGCACTCCCCTCTCTCTCATTGCTAGTTATTCCATGGATTGATCTTGGTGATGCGTAGAAATTTTTTAATTTCTACAACGATCCCCAACAGTCTTATGCAAACATATCACACATGCATCTTCGACAACGGAGGCAAGGTGAGGAGATAGTGTGTGGTTGTTTGGAACCGAGACAGCAAGACCCCTAGCACGTGGCCAACAGGGGTCTGACAAACAAGGAAGAGAGGTCGAGAGAGACGTGCAGAGAAAATGCAGACATGGGGAGGAGAGAGTGTATGTTTGTCATAGAGAGATCCCTTGGAGATCGTGATGGGACTACATGGGTGGGAGATCGAGTGACAAGGTGTGTGCGCGATAGAGGATGCCCCGAGAGATATCAAGATAGACGTATGGATGGAAGGAGACAATACGTGTGTTCCTGATGGCTAGTAAGAGATAATCATACTTAGGAGGGGGGGAGTGCTTGCGCCTATGATGGAGTGAGGGATTATGGTACATAGGGGGGTGCGTGTCACATGGAGAGAGAACAAGGGCAGAGAGTGTTGGATGGGTCTATATGTATAGCGCGAGCGAGACATGTGTATGTTGAACCAGGGAGATATAAGGTCAGCTTGGCTTGCGTCCTGAGCATCTTTTGCCTGGCCTGGG
Source organism: Aegilops speltoides (assembly GCA_021437245.1). Lineage (NCBI taxonomy): Eukaryota > Viridiplantae > Streptophyta > Magnoliopsida > Poales > Poaceae > Aegilops > Aegilops speltoides. The sequence goes on along the minus strand of CM038146.1, from coordinate 404,177,148 downwards.
GTTGTGGCTGGATTTCATGCACGCTTGTTTGGTTGCTACCCTGTGAAAAAGAAAGCCCGCCTGGCCTGGGTTCCCTTGCACTTTAATTAGCCTGGCCCAGGCGACCGATTTCGAACGCCTGGCCGTGCCTGGTCGTGCGGCCACGAGGCTAACAGCAACATGGATGCATATTAGCATTAAATAATTGCTACATGGATTGATTGATGGGACGTTGATGCATTGCTCGCCGGGCATGAACCAAACTTGACACACACACAAGCCTGGCCAGGCAGAAATATTTTACATCTCACGTTCACACCAGGCAGTACTGGCCATCAAGGCATGAGGGTCAGGTCACGAACCAAACTAACCAATAAAGTTTGAGAGAGATTGAGGAGCCCCGATAAGGCTGAGTGGTGTGTCAGATAGCTGAGAGGGGGAAAGAGATATTCCATCCGCTCGATAATGCAAGTGCATGTAAATTTTTTAGAAGTCAAACTTTGGAAACGTTGATTAGGTTTACGCAAATGTTATTTATATCTACAATACCAAAGATACATCATACAAAACTACATATCATGGTGAATCTAATGGTATGTGTTTGCCGTACTAGATGTAATTGTTTTTCTCCACGTACATGGTCAAACTTTGTGATGTTTGACTTTTCAATAAATCTATATGCTATGGACCGAGGAGAGTGCCTAAGTCGAGACAGATCAAGCACGTGTGAAGGAAAATGAGTAAGTGTGCAAAAAGAGTATGTGTGTGAAAGAGAAAGTGACAACGAACGATAAATTAGAGAGAGTGTGTGTTTTTTTGTTTCTTATGCAAACATATCACACATGCATCTCCGAGATAGAAAAGTGAGGCGAGGAGATACACGAAGATAGCTAGTGTGTGATTGTTTGCAACGGAGAGAGGCACCCCTATAGCACATGTCTAATAGAAGTCTGGCTAACAAGGAACAAAGGTCGAGAGGGACACATGGAGGACATGGACGCATGGGGAGGTAGAGAGGGTGTGTTTGTGATAGAGAGATCTCCTCGAGATCATGAGGGGACTATATGGGTGGGAGATCGAGGGAGGTGCGTGCGGGATAGAAAGATGCCCCGAGAGAAATCGAGATAGACCATGCACATGTTTGTGATGGAGACTAAGATTAGCTAGTCATATACATATAGGGGGGACCGCGTGTGCCTACAATTGAGTGAGAGACCATCATACTTGACTAGCTAGGCATGAGATTGTGTGTGTGTGTGCGTGTGAGATGGAGAGAGAACGAGGGAGAGAGATAGAGTTTTAGATGGTCCTATCGAGTGCAAGTGAGATATGCATGTGTATGTGTGACCCAGGTGGATGGAGAGTTTGAGAGAGGGGGGAAGAGCTCCGAGACGACAGAGTGGTGCGTGAGAGACTTACCGGCAAAGAGCCAAGGAATTTGTGTGCGTACGATGAGTGCACCCAAGATATCCAGCTTGGACTAGCTAGAGTATCATACATAGTGTGCGAGAGAGACCTATAGATGGTGTATATATGCATGCGGTCTAGAAAGACCCCCCCCCCCCCCACACACACACACACACACAGAGAGAGAGAGAGAGAGAGAGAGAGAGAGAGAGAGAGAGAGAGAGAGAGAGAGAGAGAGAGAACAGGAGTCCGGGAGAGGGGGAGGTCGCGTTTTATGCATCAAAGACTGATATAAACCATGTTTCGATATAAACTTGCATTCAAATATTTAAATTGGAGAACATGTTGTCTGCAATCCACACATGAACGGATATATGCATATATCAAACAAGTTCATTAATTTTACTTTCAACATGTTCATGGAGTACTATAATACTGTGCAACATGCTACTCGATTGAGGTGTTCAATTTTGGATTTAGTTCACTATTTTGACCTAGTGAACGAGCTATTTCATTGAATTGAGATATTTCATTTTGGGTTTGATTCGCGTTTTTGAGTGGGTCAACTATTTGTCATATAGTAAATCGCTAGCAACGATCATGTAAAAACACATTACTCCCGAGCATCATCTCTCCATCTAAAAAAAGAAGTGGCAAGCTAATATTTCAAAATTTGATTTGAATCGACTTGGTAAGGTAGACGTGGATGCTCGTTCTCCCAAAATTTGAACGAACCGTTAAACATCCTCTCTACTCGGTGGAATTCGCCCGAGCAAATAAATGGGAGACGCGAAATTACCGTCCTATGTGGGACACACATCAATTGGCCCGTTGTACATCAAGGGTAGGTTCGTAACTTCATCCAAGCGCGCCTTCTCCTCGGCCAAAATGACATGTGCCGAATAATTCATAAACCATGGTCGGCAAAACACACTCTCCTCGCCCGAAATAGCTTGCGCCCACTATTTCAAAACACGCTTTCCTCGCCCGAAATCGCTCGCGCCCACTATAGTTCAAAACACGCCCTCCTTGCCCGAAATCGCTCCCGCCCACTATTTGGGGAGAAGCAAAGTTACTCTACTATCCCCGACCCTCAGTACACAGACCCAAGCCGAGAAGCCTATAGGCAAGGGTAGAACTGTAACTCCCCCTCACATTTCAGACAAATGCATCCGTAAGACATTGTTCCACTCCCCTCCCAATTCCCCCCTGTCGGTGTCAAAACCGGCGGATCTCGGGTAGGGGGTCCCGAACTGTGCGTCTAGGCGGATGGTAACAGGAGACAAGGGACACGATGTTTTTACCCAGGTTCGGGCCCTCTCGATGGAGGTAAAACCCTACTCCTACTTGATTAATATTAATGATATGGGTAGTACAAGAGTAGATCTACCACGAGATCAGAGAGGCTAAACCCTAGAAGCTAGCCTATGGTATGATTGTTGTTCGCCCCACGGACTAAAACCCTCCGATTTATATAGGCACCGAAGAGGGTTAGGGTTACACAGAGTCGGTTACAATGGTAGGAGATCTACATATCCGTATCGCCAAGCTTGCCTTCCATGCCAAGGAAAGTCCCATCGGGACACGGGACGAAGTCTTCAATCTTGTATCTTCATAGTCCAGGAGTCCGGTCAAAGGTGATAGTTCGCCTATCCGGACACCCCCAAATCCAGGACTCCCTCAGTAGCCCCTGAACCAGGCTTCAATGATGACGAGTCCGGCACGCATATTGTCTTCGGCATTGCAAGGCGGGTTCCTCCTCCGAATACTTCATAGAAGATTTTGAACACAAGGATAGTGTCCGGCTCTGCAAAATAAGTTCCACATACCACCGTAGAGAGAATAAAATTTACATAAATTCAATCTGCTGACGTATTCCGTGGCGTGACATCACACCACGGCCAAGCCTTTATTCGAATCGTTTTCTTGTCCCACCTCAGTAGCGCGAGGCGGTTTCTTGGCACGTCTTGTCAAAGCGTAGATCGTGTCCCTTATTCGATATTCTCATCAATACGGGCATGGGTAACCCAACGCGCCATAGATTACGACGCTTGGGAGATAAGCGAGTTTTACCAGCTGGTGGGGACGCATAACCGTCCGTCCATATAAGGGATAAGGATCCACCTTTTACCTCGCCTTCTTCCTCCTTTGCTCATCCATTTCCTTTTCGAGCTCCAGCGCCCAAGTCCGCGACATCCCACCTCAACCTACTCCAGCCATGTCCGGAGCGGAGGCAAGTGGATGGCCTCCTCCGTCACGGAGGGCACATCAAAAGCTGCGGAAGGCGAATACTTGTCCAACGACATCAGCAGATCGGCTCCCCGACAAGGCAGCTCATCCCCACCCCCAGGCCCCATGAGAGGGTGGTGTTCTCACCCACGTCCTCCGCGGACTAGGTTTTCCACTTCACCCATTTGTCCGGGGGCTCATGTTCTACTACGGCCTGGATTTCAACGATCTGGCCTCGAATTTCATCCTCAACATCTCGGCGTTCATCGTGGGTATGCGAGGCCTTCCTCTGCATCAGCCCCACTTCGCTTATGGTGAAGACCTTCAATGTCAAGCCGAAGGTAGTGGGCGGCCGCAAGCCGGCGCGGAGGTGCCATGGTGGGCAAGATGGCCAAAGTCCTATGGCTCGAGGGCTCCTTCGTGGAGACCATAAAGGGGTGGCAATCGGGGTGGTTCTACATCACCGAGCTGCGTGACCCTAAATGGGCAGCGCCCCAATTCGATCTGGCTTCCCTACGGCTCACCTCTTGGAAAGAGACGGGCCGACATGGGGTAATTCGAAGAGTGACCGGACTCCAAACCTGCGCCCAAAACCTGGTGAAAAAAAGCTCAAGCTTGTCAACGTAGTCGAGTCATGCTCATCCGCCGGATCCTCCCGTGCCAACAACGGGCCTTCAACTTGTGGGAGTTTGATCCGGCCTGCACCAAACCTTGAGCAGGCTCTTGACACTACATACGAAGATGCAGGAAGGTGCTGTTCAAGGCGTCGAGGCTCCACGTCCGCCATCAAGATTGCGGATTCAGCTCGCGGCGTCAAGCCGGCGAGGTAAGCTACTTACCCTTTACGGGACTCTTGTTTTCCATAGTTTGACTCTATCACGGGATCTAAAGTCCCTTACCGTTGTGAGCTTGGCGGGAGATGTCCAGGCAGGTTAACTCTCGGCTCCTTGCCGGAAGACCAGCGGATGCCCGATTGCGGGGCTCTGGTTCGGCACCTCACGTGGTGCCGGAGAAGAAGGCTAAGAAGAAGGCCACGGAACTCGAAGGAGTTCCCGGCGCCAGTGTTGTCGACTCATCGTCCGATGACTCGAGGCGGTCTCCTCCCGCCGAGCGAGGAGGAAAGAGGCCTCTCCCTAGCGGGGAGAGAAAAAAGGAAGGCCGCCCTAGCTGGGGAGGCGGAGGGTCAAGAAGGAAGGACCCTTCCTCCGGACTATTTCCACCAACGCCGACGACGGCGAAGAGGAGTGGCCACCGAGGGCTAAGCCCCTGGCGACATCGTAAGTGTCCGGATACCAGAATAACTCATGGCATTTCGTTTGTCGTATAGAATCTCCTAACGCCGAATATGACCCTGCAGCCCGCCCAAGGACGGGCTCGACGCTTCAACGAGCGGCTCCCTGGATTCGTCGGACGTGAATAGCACCTCACTTCCGGCTGTCTCCTCTCCTTGCACTGCGGATGACGCTGAGGTGGGGTCCCAAAAGGGGCCTAGCCAGGAGGAGGTGGTCCAGGAGGCACCGCAAGGCAACCTCCTGGACTCCAGGCGCAAGGGGGATAAAACCCCAAAGGGCTCTAAGTCCGCCCTGGGCGGACTCGCGACCGAACCTTCGGTGGTTCGAGTTCGCAGCGGCCCTTCGAAGAAGGGCGAGCTCGCGACACCGTAACCTCAGTCCAACGGAGGCACCGGATAATTTGCTGCAGCGCTTAACGGCGCCTCCATCGACGAGGAGCACCGCCTTTGTTATGAGTGTGGTGATCGAAAGTTCGATCCTCCAAGAGCGGGCTGGTGAAGCTGTGCCAGCCTTCTAACGAGGCTTTGAGGTATGTGTTTAAGATATGTAAAAATATTACCGCATAGGCGGTAGCCCTCGATGCTCGGTTTGGTGTTAGGAAAGAAAAGCCGAGGCGAGGATCTAAAAGATGTCGTGAGAGTCTAACATAAGTATGTCAATATGGGGAATGCAGGCTGTTGCTGACTTGACCTCTGACCGCCTTCACTGGAGGTCAATGCATTGAAGCGAGCCTCGGCGGTCGAGAACGATCTCGGCCTTGCCAAAAAGCAGTTCGAGGACAAGGAAGGTAAGTAATACCTTATGGAAGTATATAAAAGATGTGGTTGCAAAAAATGACAGGAATAACATGAGTATTGCAGGGGCCACGAACAAGGTGGCGACCCTGAAGGAAGCGGTGTCTAAGGCTGAAAGCAATGCGGCCGCAGAGCGCACCGAGCAAGAGAAGCAGGAGGCACAGGTGGCGGAGGTGCGGCAAGAGCTCTAGGCTCTCGTGGAAAAACACGAGAGTTTGGAGCGTGACTCAAAGACTCGAGAGTCCGAGCTGGCCTCGGCCCTTGAGAGCGCCAAAGCCACTAAGGCCGAAACCCAAAAAGCCCTCCGGGAAATTGAAGCGATGAAGAAGATAGCGGCGGGTAAGGCATTCTTTATGCAAAGCAGGCACGTGAAAGTGAATTACTTGTTACTTACCCGAATCCGGAGCTCTCTAGGAGCATTCGCAGATCTGCCCCACAGTGTCCGATGCTGCCGCGTTCTACCGAGTCGAGGAGGGGAGCTCGACGGAGAAGGTGTTCTGGTCTTAGTATCTTTGAGGCGGACACGGTGCCCTTGAGCGACCAGTGAAGCAGCTGGTCGAGCTCCATAAGGTGGCGAACAGGCCATGAAGGGCCTCATAGTTGGTGTGGCCTAAGGAAGCCATGCACAGGAGCTACTTGGGCTGGTGAGGCGGCTGGTGGGCCTTTGTCCATGGATTGAAGTCGTCAAGCGCTCATGCGCATCAAAGGTGCCAGAGGGCCTTGCCCGTGCTAAAGTGCATTGGGGCAAGATGGACGCTGAGAAGCTTGTGACAGACAGACCTTTGCCGGGCAGGGAGTATCGCAAGCCGAGATGTATTATGAGGCGTCTGAAGGGTGCCGCCTTATAGCGAGTGAATGCTCCAAAGATGTAATTTTTGAGTAGACTAGCATTTGTTATCTGTCGCTGAAAACTTGTTCATATCGCTAAGCAACGCTTGTGAATTTAAAATATTATCTTCATGCGGCCGTTTATTAAATTTTAGATATGGCGAGTCGTCGGCTTCTACCCCATGCCACGAGTCTTTGGGGTGTTGGGATAAACTTGGCGCTTTTTTCCCATTCTTGGGTCCTTCAAGGAGGCGCTCAGCAACTTGAACGAGGCAACCGGACTATAATGCTTGAACACTCTCACTTAGCCATAGAATTCTATAATTTTAAATTTGGTGAAGCCCCTAGTATTCATAAGACCGAGTTCGAGGCGCTATCACGCTGGGCGGACAAAGCCGACTCCTCGCACTAAGCGGCATAAGTCTTTAGGGACTCGAAAACCTCTCGAACAGCGACCGGCTCTCGCCCTATCATGACGGTCAGTTTTAGCTTTCTCCACTGAGGTGCTTAACCCAGCTCAACCGAGGCACAATCGCAGTAGTTCTCCCAGCGCTACCTTAGCCGATATAACGGAACGTAAGGTACCAAAACATGGGAGCCGGGCAAACCCAACTATTAACCCAAGACATGATTCGGAGCCGATGCATATAATGCTATAAGTTCGGGGTGCCGCACTTGTGAAAGTGTTCAGACTTATCACACCATATTTTGGGGTACTTAAGCCCCTGGTATATTTGGCCGTACCAAAGTGTACGGATGCAACATGTCATAAGTGAACATATATAGAAAAAAAGGAATGCAATAATAGGCAGAAGCTATGTATTGTTTATTCAAAAAGGCTGCGGTAAAAGTAGAACGATACAAATAGTGCGATAAGCAATGGACGGGACTATTTGACCTATCCCCCTCCAGGGGCGAGCTGCGGGATGATATGTGAAACAAGTATCTTGCTCGTTATAGAGACCACTGGACACTCGACGTAGCTTTACGCTTCCTGGCTGTTGCATCGTGTGTTGGCGATTCTATCACGGACAGGCTTCTTGAGAACGGAGTCTGAAAGTAAGAAAAAAGAATGACACAATCGGGCCCCCAGTGCGGTTGAGCCGCATGCAGGCCTGCCGTGGTCGTGCCCTCCCCTATGCCGATGGTATTTCCAGAGCGTAATTATGTACGCGTAGTACTGGTTTTGCAATTTCGCGAGGGCTGGGGTTGGGGCCGCTTGCTACGCGTGCTCGGAACGTGCCAGGCGGTCTTGTTGTAGGTTACTCCGGGCGCACTTGACGGTGTCCGGACGTTGAATAGCCGGACTCGAGGATTGCCTTGAGAGGCTGCTTTTTACTTCCGCCACGAGGGCCGCCGTATGCTCCTCCGTTCGAAGAGAGCGTTCGGTGTTTCCGTTGACCGTAATGACTCCTCGAGGGCCTGGCATCTTGAGCTTGAGGTATGCATAGTGCGGCACCACATTGAACTTTGCAAATGCGGTTCGTCCGAGCAGTGTGTGATAGCCACTACGAAACGGGACTATGTCGAAGATTAATTCCTCGCTTCGGAAGTTATCCGTGGATCCGAAGACCACTTCAAGTGTAACTGAGCCTGTACAGTTGGCCTCTACACCTGGTATGACGCCTTTAAAGGTTGTTTCTGTGGGTTTAATCCTTGAGGGGTCCATGCCCATTTTGTGCACTGTATCCTGATAAAGCAGGTACAGGCTGCTGCCGCCGTCCATCAGGACTCTGGTGAGGTAAAATCCGTCAATGATTGGGTCTAGAACCAATGCGGCGAATCCGCCATGGTGGATGCTAGTGGGGTGGTCCCTTCGATCAAAAGTGATCGAGCAGGAGGACCACGGATTGAACTTTGGGGCGACTGGCTCCATCGCATATACGTCCCTTAGTGCATGCTTCCGCTCCCTTTTGGGTATGTGGTTGCGTATATCATGTTCACCGTCCGCACTTGTGGGGGGAAGCCCTTCTGTCTTCTATTGTTCGGCGGCCGGGGCTCCTCCTCGTCATCGCTATGCAGCCCCTTGTCATTGTTTTCGGCATTTAACTTGCCTGCCTGCTTGAACACCCAACAATCTCTGTTGGTGTGGTTGGCTGGTTTTTCGGGGGTGCCGTGTATCTGGCATGAGCGATCGAGTATCTGGTCCAAATTGGACGGGCCCGGGTTATTCCTTTTGAATGGCTTTTTCCGCTGACCGGGTTTAGAGCCTCTGAATCCGGCATTGACCGCCGATCCTCAAAGATTATCGCCGCACGCGGCGCTTGTACTTGTTGCGACGCGACCTGCTGTTGCTGTCCTTGGTATCCGAATTACCAAGGCTCTTGGTCATGTTGTTACTACAAGCTAGCCAGCTGTCCTCTCCCGTGCAAAAGCGGGTCATGAGTGTTGTGAGGGCTGCCATGGATTTCGGCTTTTCCTGTCCTAGGTGCCGGGCAAGCCACTCGTCGCGGATGTTATGTTTGAAGGCTGCAAGGGCCTCTGCATCCGGATAGTCGACGATTTGATTTTTCTTGGTTAGGAACCGTGTCTAGAATTGTCTGGCCGATTCCTCTGGCTGCTGAATTATGTGGCTTAGGTCATCGGCGTCTGGTGGTCGCACATAGGTGCCCTGGAAGTTGTCGAGGAATGTGGCTTCCAGGTCTTCCCAACAGCCAATTGACTCCGCTGGCAAGCTGCTAAGCCAATGCCGAGCTGGTCCTTTAAGCTTGAGTGGGTGGTATTTGATGGCATGTAGATCATCACTACGGGCCATGTGGATATGAAGGAGGTAGTCCTCGGTCCATACCGCAGGATCTGTTGTGCCATCATATGATTCGATGTTTACGGGTTTGAAGCCCTCGGGGTTTTGATGATCCATTACTTCATTTGTGAAGCATAGTGGGTGTGCGGCACCCCTGTACTGGGCTATATCACGACGTAGCTCAAATGAGCTTTGTCTGTTGTATTCGGCACGGCCGAATTTGCTGTATCCGGCATGACGGTTATCGTCACGTGTAGTGAGGCACCCACGCGATCCGTAGATCGATCTTGTTTGCCTTGCCTTGTACTCTAATATATCTTGCAGGTCTGGCGCATTTCCCCGTGCCTTGGTACTTTTTGAGCGACGCCGGGGTGCGGCTTGAGTGGAGGGCCGAGAGGCCTCTCTGTCGCGGCCACGAGGTGGCCGGTCGGCCACATCATGCGCTGGTGATGTAGGTTTGGGTGCTTCCTCCTCTAACCGAGGTAGCAGCCTGCATTTTGGGTAGCTCTTGGAGGGGCGTTCGAGTTCATATTCTTCGGCCGCAAGGACTTCGGTCCATCTATCGGCTAGCAAGTCTTGGTCAGCTCTAAACTGTTGCTGCTTTTTCTTTAGGTTGATTGTCGTGGCCATAAGCCTGCGTTTGAAACGCTCCTGTTCGACGGGATCCTCAGGCACGACAAATTTGTCGTCGTCGAGGTTTGCCTCATCTTCGGAGGGAGGCATGTAATTATCGTCCTCTACCTCTCTGTCTGCCGCTCTCTCGTGAGGGCTGGCTTCTCCATCCTCCTGCGCTGAATCCTGCTGGAGGGGGTTGTCTTCGGCACTGTCCGGGGTGTTATTATCTCCGATGCCGGAATCGCCGTTTTTGCTGTGGCGAGATTTAGAGCAACGCCGCTGACACCGACGCTTAGGCTGTTTCTTGGAGGGGTCATCCTCTGTTGTTCCATCGCCATTCCCATCATTTGGGATATCCACCATGTATATGTCATATGACGAGGTGGCCTTCCAGTGCCCTGTAGGCGCTGGTTCTTGGCCATCTCCTGCATCGTCGTCCATACCGTCGATGTCTTCGGAGTCGAAGTCGAGCATGTCGGTTAAATCATCGACAGTGGCTACGAAGTGGGTGGTCGGTGGGCTTTGAATTTCTTCGTCGTCCGCATCCCAACCTTCCTGACCATAATTCGGCCAGGGCTCTCCCGATAAAGAGAGAGACTTTAGTGAATTCAGGATGTCGCCAAAGGGCGAGTCTTTGAAAGATGTCATGGCGATGAACTCCATGATCGGGCGTGCCAATCGGATTCGATTAGCGGCGCGAAGGTTCAAGTTCGAGAGGAGTCCGACACCTTGGAGGCACGAGCCGCAAAGGGCAGGGTTAGTGTTCGCTCAATCGCCAGAGAGATAGCAGCCCCGAGGCGGTGTCCAGCCACCCGTCCTCGATCGGCGCAGTCGGCTCCGAGCTAAGGGTTGGAGCGGACACTATGCGGCCTCCAGGGCACTGTCCGGCGGCAGAGCTAGATCATGCCCATCGTGACAGTGCGGCGTTCTTGGCTGTGGCTTGAACCCGTCGAAGATCAAGTCTCTGCGGACGTCAGCTGTATAGTTCAAACTTCCAAATCTGACCTGATGGCCAGGGGCGTAGCTTTCAATCTGCTCCAGATGGCCAAGCGAATTGACCCGCAGTGCAAAGCCGCTGAATATGAAGATCTGTCCGGGGAGAAAAGTCTCACCCTGGACCGCATCATATTTGATGATCGGAGGAGCCATCAGGCCTAAAGATGACGACATAGAGGAACTCTCAATGAAAGCACCAATGTCGGTGTCAAAACCGGCGGATCTCGGGTAGGGGGTCCCGAACTGTGCGTCTAGGCGGATGGTAACAGGAGACAAGGGACACAATGTTTTTACCCAGGATCGGGCCCTCTCGATGGAGGTAAAACCCTACTCCTGCTTGATTAATATTGATGATATGGGTAGTACAAGAGTAGGTCTACCATGAGATCAGAGAGGCTAAACCCTAGAAGCTAGCCTATGGTATGATTGTTGTTCATCCTACGGACTAAAACCCTCCGGTTTATATAGGCACCGAAGAGGGTTAGGGTTACACAGAGTCGGTTACAATGGTAGGAGATCTACATATCCGTATCGCCAAGCTTGCCTTCCACGCCAAGGAAAGTCCCATCCGGACACGGGACGAAGTCTTCAATCTTGTATCTTCATAGTCCAGGAGTCCGGCCAAAGGTGATAGTTCGGCTATCTGGACACCCCCTAATCCAGGACTCCCTCACCCCCCCCCCCTTTCATACCTCGTGGGCGCCAAATCACCTTCTCCCCGGGAAGCTCCCTTCTCCCGAGCCGTGAAACCTCAGTCCCACCTCCATGGCGCCCCCCACCGCACCAATTTCACAGTCGCCCTCCTCCCTAATGGCGGAGATCCTGTCCATTTGCCGTCGTGCACTGGGCCGTGTGCCTCTTACTTCGTGCTGCTGGTGCTGCCTCCATGACGGCCGCCTGAACCATACCGGAGTCGATTCACCCTCGCCGTTGTTCACGGTGCTGGAGCGGCTCCAACTTCGGATCCGTCCAGAGTCCTGGCGCTGCTTCCCCGTAGCCGTCGACCGTCGCGACATTGATGTTTCCTTGCCGCCGGTCGCCACCGCAACCGCGTCGGCCTCACCGACTCGGCAGCTAGACCTGCCTACTTCACCGTGCCGCCAGATAGGTCGCACCCTCATCTCAAATCACTTTATTTAGGTGTCAGTTGTCTGAATTTTTATTCTGGGCCAATCGATTCCCAATGGGAAGCACCACCCCTCGAGGCGGCGGAGCTCCTAGGCTGCCGGTTGGCTGGTGTCTAATGTAAGGGTGCGGGGCCGCAAGTTCACCGCGGAAGCAGCGCTTAGATGGCTATCTTTTAGAGTTGCGTGGGTTGAAGGTATTGCCGCCGACGGATCTGGATGACGGGAGTCTTTGTGGATTGCTCTGGGCGGCGCAACCACGGCAGTCGGTGGGGCGGGAGGCGGGTTTTGGCGGGCCCACGGACGGCGGAGGCAGCTGCTCGCCATTGGTCGCTGGCTCTTGGCGAAGATTCGAACATGTCACCAAGGCGGCACAAGACGCCATCAAGCCATCTGGCGAGATCGGACGATACCAAAATAAAATAAAATCATGTGACCCCAATTTAGTCTTGATCAGCGGACTTGTGACCACTCGCACCTTGTTGTTGATCTCTTAGTGTATTTCTTCGATCAAAGAGATATGTCGTTCTTAACATTATCGTTATCGCATCTTCGACACACCGTCTTCCGACTCACCGCAGCTGCTCCAACAAGGGAAGCATACACTAGAAGGAGCTATAGTCCCCACTCAATAGTTCCCTACATCGAATCGCGTGTTCGACATGGACAGCCACAACAAGCGCAGGCCATCGACAAGTCGGCACATGATGCTCACTCCTATGGATGGCAGCCGATAGGTTGTACCCTCATCTTACTTGTGTGCAACATTTATGGCTTTGTTATTCATCTAAGCATGGAAAATAGATCATCACATTTCTTTGTATATTCATGCTTTGATCTCTTACGGGTCTTGTTCAGGAGTTAACGATGTTCCATAGTTCAGCTAAGATACTTGTTCTTTAGGTAAAGCTGTTCCATAGTTATCATCCATCAGTCAATGCTATCCCACAGGCTGGTGATTATAGTATTATACCACTTCTAGTATTACCTATGTTGTTCGTTAATACTTTTATGTGCCATCTAGTTAATCTCGAGTACACACGATGCATATTTTGTAGCTTTCATCTGTGTTCTCCCTTTAGTTTATGAGACCTGTTGCTACTAGTTAACACCAGTCCTACTATTTACGTCGTCTCCTACAGGCACTCATTACATAAATTTGACTACTAGTTGTCTTCCATGCATGTCAGATATAATTGCACACACTGATATATCCACAAGAACCTCACGGAGCAATGTAAAGGCCAATAAACTTGATGTCAATGATACCCAATATGATGGAACATGTAAAGGCAGTTCTTCAGAAGACTTGCAGAAAGATGATGAATCCTCTTCACCCCACAAGGTCCTTGCTCTAACTTGGCCTGTTATATGGGTACAACATGCATATAATGTCCTGGAGTGTATCTACTCTGTTGCAATGCCATGTGTTAGCATGCTGATCATGCATGTAAATATGTCATGCCTTCCTGTTTTTCAGTACCTATTGCATTCATGATAACATGTTTTCAAATTCAAGCATCTTGTCATTCTACTCTATCGCAATGCCATCCGCTTAATTTGGACACCATGCTTCAATATCGTATGCATTGTTATTCATCAAGATGTACTTCATCTATCTACCATACCATGTTTTTTACATTGAAGTGTTGTTCTAGTGCTCTGTTGCAATGCCATCTTAGTTTCCCAATCATACACGTGTATGTTGCCTTAGTTATTTCTGTATGTATTCTGATAGCATACAGTTTTACATTCAACTAGTGTTTTTTTTGCTGTGTTGTCCTATCGTATCCCTAGCTCTTACACCATACTCCCTCCGTCCGGATTACATGTTGCCGAAATGGATAAAAAAGGATGTATCTAGAACTGAAATACGCCTAGACCCATCCACTTTTTTCCAGATGGAGGGAATACATGTCAATATGTCATGCCTTTCTATTCTTCAGTACCTATTCCATCTCTCTGTTGTAGCATGTTTTATAATTAAAGCACCACTCTTCTATACAAGGCATGCAAGGGGAAGACGACTATGTTAGAATCGAAGGGTTACAAACAAGGCCTTTGCAAAAGATCCAAACATGAGGAGATAATAAACCAACTCCGCTTTTTATAGATACTACTCCAAAGACAGAGAAACCCAACTCCTCATCGATAATAAGCGATTCCGGTGGCCAAAGAACTAGTCCGCTCCGATCCAGCAAAAATATGTCAACTCCATTCTAAGAAGCGTGTGCGTATCCTTGCATCATGAAATTTTATAGCATGCTGATCATATTTTCTACATGTTTCTTACCCATCTCTATTTTAGAAAATAAGCTTATCAGATAGAAGAATTTCGCAATGGTATCGTTTATGAGGAAAGATTCTTGCAGAATTCTCGTGCTCCAATGTAGATGTAAGTACTGTTGTATATCACTATATTTTTACATCAGCATGTATTTTGTTAACCGGCGTGAATCCAACCTTTATCTGATCTAAATTTAGTTGTAGCAAAATGTATGATTAAAGGCCACAATGTTGATTTTTGTAAGGAAAACTGCCTGGTAGTTTTGCATCCTGAGCTGCATGAGTGTACTATCTGATATCAGTGGGTTTGAGAACTTTGGTTCTGTAGTGGGTTTTCAGTGTTTTTTTTACTGTGTTGTCCTGTCGTATCCCTAGCTCTTACATCATACTCCCTCCGTCCGGATTACATGTTGCCAAAATGGATAAAACTGGATGTATCTAGAACTGAAATACGCCTAGACACATCCATTTATTTCCGGATAGAGGGAATACATGTCAATATGTCATGCCTTTCTATTCTTCAGTACCTATTCCATCTCTGTTGTAGCATGTTTCATAACTAAATCACCATTCTTCTATATAAGGCATGCAAGGGGAAGACGGCTATGATAGAATCTGAAGGGTTACAAACCAGGTCTTTGCAAAAGATCCAAATGCCAGGAGATAATAAACCAACTCCATTTTTCATAGATACTGCTCCAGCACAGAGAAACCCAACTCCCACTGATAATAAGCAGATTCCAGTGGCCAAAGAACTAGCCCGCTCCAGTCCAGCAAAAGAATGTCAACTCCATTCTAAGAAGCGTGTGCGTATCCTCGCATCATGAAACTTTATAGCACTATGATCATATTTTCTACATGTTTCTTACCCATCTCTCTTTTAGAAAATAAGGTTAAACGATAGAAGACTTCCTCCATTGGGATCGTATTCGAGGAAAATATCTTGCGAGAATTCTCTGTGCTCCAATGCTGATGTAAGTACCTGTTGTATATCACTATATTTTTACATCAGCATGTATTTTGTTAATCAGCGTGAATCTAACCTTTATCTGATCTAAAATTAGTTGTAGCAAAATGTTAAAGGCGCCAATATTTATTTTTGTAAGGAAAATTGCCTGGTAGTTTTGCATACTGAGCTGCATGAGTGTACTATCTCATATCATGCACATTACTGAATTGTAGTGCTTCTCTGGTTGCCCATTCATTCATTGTGTCAATGTTTCTTTCGTATTACCTTACCTGGCTGATGATAGTTGTGCCATATTGTGTTAATTTGGTGTAGGCTAGTTGCCCAAACGTTCGTTGTGTCAATGTTGCTTTCCTATTATTTGACTTGGCCAATGATAGCAATGCTAGTGTGTTAATTTTGTGCAGGTTGCTGAAGATAAGAAGACAAACTCTGAAAACAGCAAGGCAACCCCATTGTTTCTTTGCAGTAAATCTAGGACAGGTAATATGGCAATAACTCATGATTAATCTGTTTGGTTCCCGTCCTAATTTATGTTATGGTGCAGTGGTCGAGACACTCTCCACTATCAATAATACAAGCCTGCCAAAATCGTCATCTGAATCTGTTAAGTATCCTCTGTCTCGAATGCAACGGAATAAATGTATGTTTGTGAACCAATTAATGGCTGAAGCAATGATGGAAATGGTGGATGAATCAGAGGTGCAGAGTTGTGCGACACAACAAATGATCAATGTTTTCAGAGACAGTGTAGCAAAGCAGCAAGAACTTGCCCACATGCTTATGGGTGTCATCTGTGTTGAGGTTGCAGATTGTGATGATGTAGATGGTTAGGTTCTGCTCATTTATTTGCACTGGCATCAATCTTTGATTGCCCAGTGGATGTAATTTCCTGTAATATATGCTGGATGTGCAACGTTATTCCCGTATGTCGTACCTTTGCTTGATCGGTTTTGGTCACATGCATAATTGCTCGTCGTAATGGGCTCAAATTATCTAATTTGGCCTAAAGACATGTACGAACTTTAGTGGGCCCATTAAGTTAATGGGTCGTTAGTAGGCCGAAAGTTAATGGTCGGCCCTCTTACCTCCCGGGTCGTTAACAGGCCGACATCAAAGCGGGCAACAGGTGGGCCCAATTTATTTCACGGGTCGTTAACAGGCCATTACTAAGTTTGGGCTACATATGGCCCAACTATATTGTAGGCCTTTAGCATGCCGAAAGAGACAGCGGGCTTGTACTGGACCATGAAGAGCATGGGCCACTAAGAGGCCGAAAGTCAGGTCGTATTGCAAATGGCCCAACTGTGTTGTGGGCCTTTAGCAGGACGAAAGAGAAACCGGGCTGGTATTAGACCATGAAGGGCATGGGCTGTTAAAAGGCCAAAACTAAGGTCCGACTACAAATGGCCCAACTCATTTATGGTCCGTTAACAAGCCGAAAGGCACACGGGGCCGGGAATTGTCCCAACACTTAAATGGGTCGCTAAAAGGCCAAAACTCAGGTCCGACTACAAATGGCCCAACTGATTTATGGGTCGTCAACAGGCTGAAAGTGACACCGGGCCGGAAATTGTCCCAACACTTAAATGGGCCGCTAAAAGGCCGAAACTCAGGTCCGACTACAAATGGCCAATCAGATTTATGGGCCGTCAACAGGCTGAAAGACACACCGGGCCGGAAATTAGCCCAACATTTAAATGGGTCGCTAAAAGGCCGAAAGATGTACATCCTGAAAATTGGCCCATCCATTGAATGTGCCGTTAATAGACCAAAATCTCATCGGGCCGATATTGAGCCCAAATATATAGCGGGCTGTTAACAGGCTCGAACTGACGATGGGCTGCAGTGGTGTCAAATGTTTAACGGGCCGTTGAAGGGCCGAATTGGCACATCTTGTATGGGCCGTGGGCTTAAATGGACCTGACACAAGTAGGCCTTATATGGGCCAGCCTGCTAATTTTTACTGGGTCGGCCTTTTTCACCGGAATGGGCCACTGTTGGGCCGTGCCACATGTCGACCTATCATAGGCGCCTCCTGTCCAATGAGTGGATGACATCTGTCCCAGCGGTGAGGCAAAGACGTGTTTCCTGCGCCAATGATGATTTTACGTGGAAAATCCCCATTGGTCCAGGCTGTTAACGGGTTATCGGATCCAAAACCGGACCCGATAGCTTAACGGCGTTCCGTTACGGTGGATGCCACGTGTCGGTCACCCTTAACGAAAGCACTTCTGTGATGCGCGATTTATCGTCATGGAAGTGGACACTTCCATGATGATATTTTTGGTACTGTCATGGAACACTTCTACGACAGCACAGGTATGACTATCTTGATTCTGTCATAAAATCGTCATGGATGTACATGCATGACAAAAAACGCGACCTACTGTGACAAACACGTATCATCACGGAAGTGTATTTTTTTGTAGTGCAAGATCGAGGTGCCACCCTACTCCTTCAGTGTCGGGTAGTGTGTGTGTGTGTTTGAGAGAGAAGCCAGTCGATAGATTAGTATCAAGATCAAGATGTCACCCTACTCCTTCGGTGTCGGGAAGTGTGTGTGTGTGGGTGGAGGGGGGCAATGAAACTTACATATCTCTACTCTTATAAAAAACAGAGTTGGTGATGATGGTGTTCCTGCCATCCTGCAATATAGGCCATCCGATTGATATCTGATAGATAGGAAGAAAACTATGGCAATTTTGCAAAAAGATACCCACACCCTTCTCCACATTTGCAAATAAGGCATTCCCTCGTTCATCCTTTTCTCCCACAAGATAAACTACTCATACAAATGCATCTTGATGTTCCGTGCAACGCATGGGCATCTTGCTAGTAGGGAGAAGGAATTTGTGTGACACATATCTATATTAAGGGATAGGTAGATAGGATGTGTGTGAGGCATACTTAAAGCATCACGGAGATAAACAAATGGTGTGCATGCAAGTGCCGGAAAAAATGAAGCGATAAACAATGTCTACGCGCGCGCATGTGTGTGTGTGTGTGTGTGTGTGTGTGTGTGTGTGTGTGTGTGAGAGAGAGAGAGAGAGAGAGAGCGAGAGTGAAATCTCAAAACAAAAGGTGCTCTGATGGAATCCCATTATATGTATTCATATGGTTCCGGAACTTGAGTTAACCTTAGTCATATGTGTGAGAGACATAATTATCCTTTGAGACATTAATGGTTGTGGGTGGGCGGAATTAAAGGGGTGGGCGTGTTCGACAGAGAGAGCGTGTGTGTTTCTGTGTGAGAGACTTGTAGGATGGGGTAGAAAGACGAATTCTAACCTTGACTGTCGGGGATATACCCCGCGGTATGACCCGGCCAGAATTATAACTCGGCTGAGACTTGATAAACCGGCAGAGAGTTAAGACAGATGGTTAAGGCAGATAGTTAAGACAGATGGTTAAGACAGATGGCAAACTGGCAGGTGGTAAACCGGCAGACAGTTAAACCAGATGGTAAACCGGCAAACAGTTAAACCAGATGGTAAACCAGCAGACAGTTAAACCAGGTGGTAAACCGACGGACAGTCATAACCCAGCAGACAGAGTCGCCTGGGGTTAATAAGCCCGAGACATTAAGAAGGCCCAGATGTTAAGAAGCCCATGAAGAGAAGTCAGAATAGTTTAAGTCTTAATCCAAGTTGGACTCTACATGTAACCTGCCCCTTCAACTTATATAAGGAGGGGCAGGGCACCCCAAGGGGGAGGATGAATAATCTTTAGGGCTAGACACAACTAGGAGAGTCGGTTTACGGCGACTCCCCCGTGATGATAATGAGACCTAGCCACAAACCACATGTAGGGTTGTTATCGGATGATGTTTTCTCGGGGCCCGAAGCTGTCTAAACCCTTGTCTTGTGTTGCATCTCTCGATTTCGATCAACCCCTCTCAAGTTACTACATAGATGCGTTGGCCTCACGACTAAGTCCTCACACTAGGATATCTGCCGTGCAATTCCATGACAGTTGGCGCCCATCGTGGGGCCTGTGCACGGTGGTGTTGAGTTCTTGAAGGGATCTCTCCAGGGATCGAGAAGTCTGCAATTTTTTTAGATGAAAAGTAACCGGTTTGGAAGGATTCACATCAACGAGAAGTTCATCGGTCAAATATCAAAGGAATTTTTCAGCGATGGATTATGCAAAGCCGAGATCAAGAGGAGTTAGGGTTAGGCTGCCATTCTACGGCTTATTTGGTGGATGTTGAGTCACCGAGATCCAAGGATTTTTCCTAAAGTATCCAATCAAATGCGGCCATCGCGGGTACCTGCACTAAACTCCATAACCAGAGAAACCAAAGCCAACTTTGCTCTGTTTCCGTCTCCAACCAGGCAACTCCGAGTGACCCTGTCGCTCAAGCCCGTTTGGCCGGTTCAGCCACGGGTTCTCACAGCCTCGAGCCGCCTGGTTTCACCACTGAGCCGCCTCTGCTTTGGACGCCTCCGTTGACCCGCCCTGTTGACCACTGTGGTGAGCCGCCGCCGACACCTAGGTCCTCTTGCTGCAATCAGAGCTGCTGTGGCAGTTAGCCCTTCGACGCGCCGCCCAAACAAGCCGCCTCTGAGGCCCTCGCCCAGATGGTTCCGCCAGCCACTCGCGTGCCCAAACCAAGTCGCTGCACCGGCTGGTTTCGGCATGCCCTCGAGTTGCCGATTTTACTGCAATCACGTCTGCGGCTCATCTTGTCGCCTCAGAGTCACCATCTTCGCCACCTTGCTCGAGCTGTCGGCCGCTTTCAAAGCGCCTCTGCCCCCACGACCGTTAAGTCGCCGTGGCACTACCTCCATCGCCGTGGTGCAGCCACACGAGCCTCCGCGGCCTCGTCGCGCTTCTTCACCTTGCTGGTGTCGCCTTCGAACCGCCGCTGCAGGACTCGCCTCGCTCCAAGTGGGCTCTGCTGCGAGCCGCCGCTTTACCTTCGTGCCAAGGCCCCCGCAGTAACCTACCCTCTGCTTCTACCGTGCGTGGCCGCGGTCTTGAGCCGCCGCAGCGATGCTCCCTCACGCTCGGCCATGTTCTAAGTCGTCGTGATGGTCTGCCCTTTTCCGTGAGCCGCGCCGGCCTTGAGCAAATCGCCGCCGCGCCTGTAGCCACTTATCACCGGCGGGCCAACCCGCTGTGAGCTGAGACCCTCCGTGCCTCGAGCTGCTTTGAATCGGCCTCAGCTCGCTCGTCGTGGCCTCCGACTCCGGCGACTTTCGCTTCACCTCCCGTTGAGCCGCTCGCCTTGAGCCGCCCCGGCCGGAATCCGCCTTCGTTTCCACCTCACCACCTCTGGCTGGCCGCTGTTCCGGGCCGCCCCCGTCACCGCTGACTCTGCCGTGCCGCGGCGCCCCTGCCCTTAACTCTGTTGCCGGCTTCTTCTGCTCGCCGTGGCCTCAACTCTGAACCGCTCGAGTCACCAAGCCCCTCCGCCGCCTTGAGACCGCTGAGCTCCTCCGCTGCGGTGGCTGCGTTGAGACACCCCCGCTGGTTCGGCCCAGAGCCGGCCTCGAGTCACCCTGCCGGTGCGTCCTCTCCGGCGAGTCGCCAAGCCCCTCTGTCTAATTTTTGCATCGCCGGTTTACTGCTGCTATTATTCGCCTCGCCGGCCGTGTCGAGTCAGCCGCCACCTACGAGTCGTCACCTTACCAAGTCGCCGTTGGGCCTCGCCTCCCCTGAGTTGCCGTCGCCGACTTGTTTCCGTCACCGCACTGCCGAGACTCGCATCACTGGCGTTTTCCTCAAGCCGACCTCCGCCTCTGCTCTCCGCCCGCGGGTGCACCCCGAGTTGCCACCACCGCCTACGAGTCGGTCTGTCGCAAGCCGCCCTGCTTTGAGTCACCCTACTGTCGTGGCCTTGCCCCCGCGAGCCCGCAGTCGGTACTTTCCCGTGACTGAAACATTGAGCAACTAAAGTCAGCGGTTGCTGCTACGCCTACTATGGTAATTAAATCTTTAACTTCATGTCGAGGAGCTTCAGAACAGAGCAAGTCCTGAGACTGAAAATGTGTTTACGGATGCTTTCTAGGAGGGCCTTGATACTATTGTCAATACCATTGACAGTGTGACTAGGCCCGGCTTAAGTTTGAGAAATACTTCTCTAATCGTGTGAAGCAGCTGACGTTCACATTTCCGAAAGATTCAATGGCCGGCTCTGGTGCTCCTTTTTGGTCTGCTCCAAAGCGATTCCCACGAGCTATGGAGTTATCATCTAATGATCCAAGTCAACTTAGCTTTATTCTGGCTGTTGTAATACTGAGGTCAGAGATCTTTGGAATACCCATACATGAGTGGGTCGAAACCCCAAACAAGCTAACGGTTGAAGCTGTCAACAAGAAGATTGTCCCAGATTTCCAACCAGAGCAGGGAGTGTTAAGTGTACCAAAATATGGGCGTGGAAGTGCCACAAAATGTCGCCGAACTTGCTGAAAAAGATGGATGAATGTCTGGAGAGATGGATTTTTCATCTTTATCTTCTGACAATATGGAGGTCATAGAAAGACAACTGTTCATGGCCAGTCGGTTGTATATACTTGTCGTATGGACAGAACTAGATATTCAAGGACAAGGCGCACAACCTTTGTTGATGTCAAACTCCATATCAATCATCATCAACCATGCGGTTGAATATCATCCCACAAAAAATTCCAAGTGATATTTACCTTGTCTATTTTTGGTGCATATTTATTCTTTAAAAAGAACAAATTACTCCGTCTTGTGATATTGTTTATGCAGAATAATTATTCACTGCAAGAGCGGTGGCGACTCGCCTGCATCCGTACTGACTCTAATGACATCAGTCGTCTTTACTGTCTGCCTCCGCGGTTTGGTGTATATCAACACATTGACACTGCACCGTCTGCATGAGCTGTTTGTTGAGTGCAAGCAAGTCACTGCCTGGGTAGCCCGGCTTTCTTCCAACAATTTGAAGGCAAATTATCATATATTATCAACACCCGTTTGCACTGGATGGCTCAATGAGCAGGCGCACAAGTCGCCGCTACTAAGTTTGGTTAACTTCAAAATAGCCAGTTGGGATGAACCATTGGCCGAGTTGCTCACACAGCTCATACGGGATCATTTATAACCCGCTGTAGTCACCTCAACCTTCTGTGGATTCACATCGCATTATCAACGCCAATGATATATATCTTATGCTATGATCAAAATATGAAGAATCTCAAGCCAACTCTTCGAGTCGTCTTAAGACTCGGGGGCTAATGATGACATGACTCAGCAATGTTGCCAGTTTGAGCAGATTCAAGAACTCCGGGTCATTGGAGGGAAGATAACCCGGTCCCGGAGGCTACCGCCATATTGGTGAAAATTTGAAGGCCGTCAGAAAATGTCCGGCTTAAAAAGAAGGATTCTAGTTTAAAATCCGGCTCAAGGGAAAGCTGTCTCCCACAAAGCTTTGAAGCTCTCAATATCCCGTTTAAGAATTTCCGGTTCAAAAATAATTAATATCTCGCAAGTTCAAGTTCTCAGAAAAATTAAAAGGACCAAAGGAGTCTGTTGCAAAAGCACAGCTCAAACATAGGTGCCCATTGAGCACAGCTCAAAAATATTGCTTGGGGGCTCTTTATTCTAAAGGACAAGAGTTTTTATGACCCTTGTTATAGGCTTAAAAGCCGGCCTTGGAAGCCAGGTGTATTCACCTAAAATCCCGGGTTATCCTGCCTTTTTAAGTCTGCCACTCCGCCCAAGTAATCCTGGAATGACCCGCCGTACTTTTGAAAAGTCAATCTTATACAGACCCTGAACTTATCAAAGTTAAAACGACGATTGGTTGTGTGAGGTCCGGCTTATAAGGTTTGTATGAAGGTTTAACTCAGTGGTTGTGCGGCCCTTGAAAGCACTTGAGTTTTAGGCCTGGCCGCCTATGAAAGCCTTGTTTTTTCTGATTTATTATTCCTATTCGCACATTTTTGGGTTCGTCTTTGTACCATATTGACATATGGTTTTCACAATTCAGGCCATGTTGCCTTAACTATATGACTCATAATTGAGCATATTGAGTAAATAACCCGCCCTGATAGCAGACTATAAGTTGCCAGGATATCTTTGCCTTGAGCAATCAAAATCATGATATTGCATGCCTACGGGTCAATACCCGCGACGGATTATATTATTCAAATCTTGAATAGCCAACATGGCTGGATTTTTATTATGGTTATCAATAACCAATATTATGATTGAGGTATTCAAAGTCGCTTTAGCGCAGTGGCTATTATTTTATCAATGGATATGATTTATTCTACAATGGAAGGAATAATCCCGAGTCGCTGCAGGCTTACGACCCGACACTTGGGGGCTACATTATTCAAGTTAAGATTACATCAAATATGCAAGTCCCATGTCACTGCCAGCATGCACCATGGCACTTGGGGGCTAATGCAAAGTCATTTTGATCACCTCATTGAAGACCCGACTCATCACATCGTAGTGAGTCGGCCCTTGGGGGCTACTAATTGCTCCTGTCAGAAATTCAAGGTACACAAGTCTTAATCCATTATATTGAAAGGTCCACTACTCAATTGGTAGAGTACAAAGCTCTTACCCTTATGGACGTGGGTTTGAGCCCTATGGTGAGGGTTACATCATATGGTATTATTTTCAATGAAGTATATATAAAGTCCCAGCTCAGTACTATCTTACTAAGCCAGCCCTTGGGGGCTACACGTTGCTCCTCGAATCTACATGATCATACATACAAAGTCCCTGTTCATTATTGCATAATGACCCGGCCCTTGGGGGCTACACTGGTTAAAGTTTTTATGAGCATAAGGCAATTACAAGTCCCAGGTTGCTTTAAGCATGACAACCCGGCACTTGGGGGCTACATATGTGGAATATTCAGTTTTGATTAGTGACTGAGATGAACAACCTGGATTTCTTCAAGCTTGTGACATTCATATTGAAGCAAGTCTTAAGATGTTACTACGTTCCCTTCTTAAGACTTGGGGGCTACAAGTGATATACATATAAGGGAGGTATGCTTTCAAAGCTGATGTTAACAAACAATTATGACCCGGTGCCATCAATATTTATAAACTGGCAATTTTGGCAATGATAAACTGACAAGTTTTACATCTGTAAGTCGGCTGAAAATCATATGAGTATTTCAGGACTAATATTTTTTGTTAAAGCATTGGGAGCTGAATCAAATGAATTATTCTTCATAGTATTTCTCTGTGAGAAACCAATGTCAGCAAACTGAGTATGAAGCTGGCCTAATGACCTGGATTTTCTAGAAGAAGAAAATGACAAGGACTTAAGGATGATCAGGATCAGTTTACCATGGATAAATCCAAATTAAACTGGGGGCTAATGTCAGGGATATACCCCGCGGTATGACCCGGCCGGAATTATAACCCGGCTGGGACTTGATAAACCGGCAGAGAGTTAAGATAGATGGTTCAGGCAGACAGTTAAGACAGATGGTAAACCGGCAGGTGGTAAACCGGCAGACGGTTAAACCAGGTGGTAAACCGGCAGACAGTTAACCAGATGGTAAACCAGCAGACAGTTAAACCAGGTGGTAAATCAGCGGACAGTCATAACCCAGCAGACAGAGTCGCCTGGGGTTAATAAGCCTGAGACGTTAAGAAGCCCAAGATGTTAAGAAGCCCATGAAGAGAAGTCAGAATAGTTTAAGTCTTAATCCGAGTTGGACTCTACATGTAACCCGCCCCTTCAACTTATATAAGGAGGGGCAGGGCACCCCATGGGGGAGGAGGAATAATCTTTAGGGCTAGACACAACTAGGAGAGCCGGTTTACGGTGACTCCCTCATGATGATAATGAGACCTAGCCACAAACAGCATTTAGGGTTGTTACCGGATGATGTTTCCCGAGGCTCGAAGTTGTCTAAACCCTTGTCTTGTGTTGCGTCTCTCGATTCCGATCAACCCCTCTCAAGCTACCACATAGATGCATTGGCCTCATGACTAAGTCCTCACACTAGGACATCTGCTGTGACAATTCCACGACATTAAAGGAGGGAGAGAAATACACGAAGTGCACGTGTGTGATTCCGATGCCCACGGGGAAATGAGATATGTATGTGTGTGAGAGAGATTGTGCAATTCATTCACGTATCACCATCTAGCGGTCGTGGATGTGCATCGCTTGAACATAAATCAATATCTACTTCGTATCGTGGCCAAAGGTACAATATCGATTCAACGCTATAAAGATTGTACACTCACATATCACATTTTTCTATCTAAATAAACCTTTTCAATTGTGCATGCCCAAGTTACAGTGATGTTTCTTCAAACAACCAATGTAGCTATCATGTACATGCACCATTGTTACTCTTGCATTCAAATTCATTAGTCTTGGATGATTTAAGGTTCTATTATGAAGTAATATATGTAATATTCATATATGAACTCAGCGGGTACGTAGTTTATGAAATGGAGGCTATGTAATCATATGAGGTAACACTTTTAAGTAGCGGACTACAATATCCATTTCTTTTGTGGGACTACAATATCCATTTCTTTTTGTGCGCCTCCACACTAACACGTCAATGCATTATGTTTAAATTAATAACCAATGACATTAAATTATCTATTTACACGAGAAATACATAGGCTGAGCGTTTGATCCCTTTTTTTGGTGAACACGCCTCTACACCCGTACGATTGACTGCGCCCGTGTGAACGTCAAAGTTATCGGCACATCATCCCGAGTTATTATCTTTTTTTCTAGGGTGGACTTCACACCAGTTATTAATTGCTGACGTGTGCCCCGTGTACACAGTCTCGCATGACCTTCCCGCTAGCACGGTCCAAAATTAGTTGAAAATGGATACGAACGATCCCGCGGGCGGCAAAATCTCCCGCCTCCTTCTAAAATTCCTGCCACCTAGTCTTTAGCATGCGAAATTCCCTTTTTGTCCTTGGTGTATCGAGAACAACAGTAACAATACCGCCCTCATCTACATAATAGGTCGGGGCTGCTTTGGTAACTTCCGGTTCCCCCCACCACACGGCAACCCCATTTCCTCTCCCCCTCCTGCAAAAACGACTAACTCCACAACACCAGAGCATCTTACATCACGCCGTCCGTACTTCATCGGCCTTTCTACCCCTCCCCTCTCAAAACCCTAGAATGCTCATCCACCGGAGTGGTTGGCTAACCCGGTGCTCGTCCTCAAGAAGAATGGCACCTGGCGGATGTGTGTGGATTACACGGACTTAAACAAAGCTTGTCCGGCTGACCCTTTTGCTCTCCCCAGTATTGATCAAATCATTGATGCTACGGCGGGTTGTAAGCGTTTGAGCTTTTTGGATGCTTACTCCGGCTATCATCAGATTAAAATGGCAGTTAAAGACCAGGAGAAGACGGCTTTCATCACTCCGTTTGGAGCCTTTTGCTATGTATCTATGCCATTTGGGCTCAAGAGTGCCCAGGCGACTTACCAGCAATGCATGCAGAATTGTTTGCACGACCAAATTGGGCGTACTGTCCATGCCTATGTGGATGACATTGTGGTGAAGTCCAGCAAAAAGGAGACCTTGATATCCGACTTAAAGGAGACCTTCAATAATCTCTGGGTCTACAAGATGATGCTTAACCCGGCCAAATGTGTCTTCGGTGTTCCTGCAGGCAAGCTTTTGGGCTTTCTGGTGTCCAACAGAGGCATCGAAGCTAACCCGGAGAAGATTAAGGCGATTACCTCTCTGGCTAAACCGGCGTGCATCAATGATGTTCAGCGACTGGCGGGTCGCGTCGCCGCCTTAAGTCGGTTCATAAGTCGGCTCGGTGAGAAAGCCCTCCCATTGTATCAGATGATGAAGAAAACCGACACTTTTTGTTTGGAGTGAGGCCGCTGATGCTGCTTTTGAGGACTTAAAGAGACAATTGTCTGAGCCGTCGGTTCTTGCGGCTCCAATTAACAAAGAGCCTCTGCTATTATATGTGGCTGCCAATTCACGAGCCGTCAGCGTTGCCATCGTGGTGGAGCGTAAGGAAGCCGGTAAGGAGCATCCGGTTCAAACGGCCGGTTTACTACATCAGTGAGGTGCTCATTGAATCCAAGCAAAGGTATCCTCATTGGCAGAAGCTTGTTTATGGGGTGTTCATGGCAAACCGGAAGTTGAAGCAGTATTTTCCCCTATAACTGTGGTAAGTTCTGCCCATTTGGGAGACATTATTCAGAACAGGGAGGCCACAGGACGAGTCGCCAAGTGGGCTATTGAGTTTGGGCCTCATGGCTTGAAATACATGCCCCGGACGGCTATTAAGTCTCAGGCCTTGGTGGACTTCATCAATGATTGGACAGAGTTGCAAGCCCCTGAGGAGAAGCCGGATAACACATACTGGACTATTCACTTTGACGGGTCTAGGCAGTTAGAAGGCTCGGGGGCTGGAGTGGTGTTAACTTCCCCTCGAGGTGACAAATTTCGTTATGTACTCCGGCTTATGTTTCCATGTACTAAAAATGCGGCTGAATATGAGGCATTACTTCATGGTCTCCAGGTGGCTAAGGAGATGAACTTAAGCCGGGTATGATGCTTGGGCGACTCAGATTTGGTGGCTCAACAAGTGTTAGGCAAGTGGGATTCCAAAGACCCCCTCATGGCGGCTAATCGTCGTGCCGTAGATGTTGTGGCTGGTCACTTCACGGGTTATCAAGTGGAGCACATTGATCGAAGGAAGAACGAGGCGGCTGATGCTTTAAGCCGGTTGGGATCCCAACGTAAGTCGGTGCCTCCCAACACCTTTCTTGATGTATTACATAACCCTTCTGTCAAGGTATCTACCGAGGAAGACCTAGCAGTGCCAGACCCGGAGGCACAGCTGGTGGCGGCTCTTCATGTTATCCCAGATTGGACAGTGCCTTACTTGGCTTATATGACCCGGGGTGAGTTGCCGGAGGATGAGACGTTGGCAAGACAAATCGTCAGGCGCTCCAAATCAATGATAATTGTTAACGGCGAGTTACATCACCTCAGCGTCACGGGAGCATTTCAACGCTGCGTATCACCTACAGAAGGCCAGGAAATACTCCGTGAGATCCATGAAGGAGATTGTGTCCATCACGCCGGGTCAAAATCCCTCGTAGCCAAGGCCTTTCGTCATGGTTTCTATTGGCTGACGGCTCATGCTGATGCAGAGGACCTGGTCAGTAAATGTGACGGGTGTCAAAAGTTCTCATGACGAGCTCATGTTCCGACTCAAGAGTTAAGGATGATCCCAATCACCTGGCCGTTTGTAGTTTGGGGGCTTGACATGGTTGGACCTTTTAAAAGGTCTAAGGACAAAAAGACACACCTGCTGGTGGCAGTGGACAAGTTTACCAAGTGGGTTGAGGCAAAGCCGGTCAGTAAGTGTGATGCAGCCCCACGGTTCGATTACCTAAAAAAGGTGATCTTCGCTTTGGCTTTCCACATAGCATTATAAGCGATAATGGCACTAATCTCTCTAAGGGTGCCATGGAAGAGTTCTCAAAGAGAACATATCCGACTTGATGTTTCGGCTGTTGCTCATCCTCAATCCAATGGTCAAGCCGAGAGAGCTAATCAAGAGATCTTGAGAGGCATCAAGCCCCGGCTCTTGGTCCCTTTACAGCGGACTCCGGGTTGTTGGGTGGAGGAATTACCCTCCGTGTTATGGAGCATCAACACTACGCCTAACAGATCCACGGGATACACGCCTTTCTTCATGGTCTATGGAGCAAAAGCAGTCCTGCCAAGTGACATCCGGCACGACTCACCTCGAGTGGCGGCTTATGTTGAGGCGGATAACGAAAAGGCTCGTCAAGATGCACTTGACTTGTTGGACGAGGAGCGAGACTTGGCAATAGCCCGCTCGGCGATTTACCAGCAAGACCTGCGCCGCTATCACAGCCGCCGGGTTAGGAGCAGAACCTTTCAGGAAGGCGACTTGGTGCTCTGGCTCATCCAGGATCAGTCTGACATGCACAAGCTATCCCCGCCTTGGGAAGGACCCTTTGTGGTCAGCAAGAATCTGGACAACGGGTCATATTATCTCATCGATATTCGAGAGCGCAAGGACTCATTTAAATCGGAGGAGGAGACCCGCCGGCCGTGGAATATAGCTCATCTCCGGCCTTACTATACTTAAGTTTCTTCTTTAAGATACTTTCTATAATGTACATATTATATAAAGCAATAAAGCAGGACCTCTGTCCTTTTTCCCCATCAAGAATGTTTCATGTTTTCTTTATCAGGTGATGGACACTACCAACAGGGGACGGATCATATCTGAATCCGGCTTTCCCTTTGGTCCGGCTTACGATCATATCTGAATCTAGCCTTGGTCACTTGGGGGCTTCCTGTTCAAACATAGGTCGTATTTGAACCAAAGAGAACATAGCTGTCGATACCCACTTGATGGGCATATTGCCAAACCCACTTGGGGGCTTCCTGATCAAATTTGAATCATAGCTTAACCCCTTTTGGGTCTGACGTGGATCGTATTCGAATCAGCGTCATTAAACAACTCTTATGTTCACTTGGGGGCTTCCTGTTCAAACATAGGTCGTATTCGAACCAAAGAGAACATAGCTGTCGATACCCACTTGATCGGCATCGCCAAAGCCTTTGGGCTATATGATCGTATCCGAATCTTAGCTTAACCCCTTTGGAACGGTTCTCTGATCGTATTCGAATCAGGAGCCCGTAAACATTTATGAGTATTTTTACTATCATTGAAACCTTCTTGAAGAGATGGTTCTTGATCTTTCCAGCTTTATATTAGTTACTTCAGGTTCTAACAAGTGCCAGGTAAAACTTATATGAGCTGGAGAGGTTATCAAAAAGGGTTGCAGGTATGCAGTTACGATTATTTTTTAACTAATCATGAATCGGCTTATACACATGATTTTTTAATCGTGTCCGGGTTATCAATATTCTATAACCCGCTGGTACAGTAAACTGTCCAGGAAGCCTTGCCTGTTTTCACGTGCAGATTAAAATGGAGCAAGGAGAAATAGCAAGGAACCACTTGATTAACATAAGCAAGATGGGATAAGCGCTGGCGCCTTAACAAAAGCGATAAGTACCATCAGGCATGACAAGTATTAAGGAGTTTCTCTATCCTATTACAGGACTCCCCGAGTCTGAATAATTGAAGCATTGTTCTTTGACAAGTTATAACCCGGCTGGCGGCTCATTCCTCCGGCTGGCTTGATGACTCCGGGTTATCCTTCCCCGCCTCTCCTTCGGTTGTTGTGTCCTGGAAGGTGGACGAGGCCCAGTCAATGCCGCTCAAAGCTTCAAATTCAGCTTCATCATCTATTAAATTCGCCGGGTCCACTTCAGGGGCAAAGGTATGCTTACGCATTGGAGGGAGCAGGCTAACTTGGTCATAAGGGACATTCTGGATTCTCCGGTTCTCGCTATCATAACCCGGCGAATACTTGGTAAGATCAGTATCTTCCCCAATGAGAGTCGCCAGAGGGCGCATGACTTTGACACAAGCAGTGAAGACATGTTCACCAAAAGCAGTGTCGTCTTCCTTAAGACTGGGATACCCAAGAGAAAGATCAGCAAGGTCAAGCTCCGGCACCCATGCTTTTGCCCGACTCAGTGCAGCCACGGTCTTCGGGTCTTGCAGATGCCCGCCTTAAGTCTTGAATGCGTTGAGGTAGCACCGACAGATGTCTCAATACGTCTTGAAGGAGCCGGGGAGGGGTATTTGATAACGCCACAGCGGTCAACGACGCCTTATTTGTGACTGGCGTCTGATTGTTACGCCAAAGTGTACCTTGCCTTAAGCTTGACAAGCATGTTTTCCTTCAGATTGCCACTCACAGGGCTGCATATTCACAGTATAACGATGAAGCGGAGGCAGCTATCACAATAACTCTTGAAGGATTATGATGTTTATGAACGGCTTACCAAAGATAGCTGAGACCATTTTGGATATGTGCCGCTTTAAGTTGGATAGCTCATTTATTGCCTTGGCAAGAGATGCTTCCGCTGTTTCAGCCCGGGTCACCAATGAAGCCCTCTCATCAACCCAAGCCTTCTTTTCCGATTCAAAATTCTTCTTCAGCTTCTCTTGTTCAGAGATACTAAATTCAAACTTGGAATTGGCTTTCTGAGCCTCGAGCTCTTGGGTTTTCAACTGGCTCTTCAAGTCAGCAATCTCCGCCTCAAATTGACTTGCGGTGGCCTGCATTGACATTAGGTTATGGTAAGAATCTTGGTAAGATAACATTTAAGTCCCAAGTACTTTACAAGTAAAGATACTTGGCACTTGGGGGCTAATGTATGTTTAAAGAATTTTTTTAGTTTATTTTACCAAGTCACACATATTAAGTCTCAAGCACTTTACAAGTAAAGGTACTTGACACTTGGGGGCTAATGTAACCCAAGTTTAAAGTTTCATGTTATCTCCGGGTTAAACATATTCAATTTAAACCGGACGAAACTAATAAGCTAGCAGATTATTAAGTCTACAGCGTATTCATTCATAAGCAATAGACTTAGGGGCTGGTACAGTAAGTAAGATTTAGAGGGAAAGTTTAAATTTTACCTCAGATTTATGCTGTATTTGCTTCACCATGTCAATCTCCAGGTCACGGCTACTGTGTACTTGGTTCAGATAGCCCGAGACTATATCACCAATACTTAAGTGAGAGTAATCGGTGATGTCTTGTTTGGACTTCCGGCGCTGGGCAAATTCCTCCTTGGCGGTACATTGTGCAAGTGCAGTAGGCCGGCCCGGTTCAACGTATTGTCTCTTCACAATTTTAATCTCCGGATCAACCGTCTTGGCCGGGCTAGGAGTTTCCGGGTCATCCGAGTTGGGAATCACGTCTTCTGTAGGCGGGTCGGAAGTTGGCTCCGGAACGTCAGAGGCCGGTTCAGGTAGTGGCTGAGGAGCGGAGCTGTCTGGAACGGACGAGTCAAGCACCGGTTCAGTAACCACCGGGTCTTGAGACGGCTTATTTTTCTTGGCCTTCTTATTGGGCTTTACTTGCCTGCTGTCAATCAAAGTGGAAGGGTAAGTATCAAAGCATAAGTATGGATAAACTCAAGGTAAGAAAGGTTATATTACCCGAGAGCCGTTTTGAAAGCCGGCATGTTCGATTGCATCGACTCATCAGAAGAAGGGGAGGTATCCTGATAGTTGGAGTCAGATGAATTGAGAGGTTGGCGAATCAAACCCATCAAGGGTAAAGCAAAACGTAAGTCGGAGATAACCTCGGTCCGACGCTTCACGGTTACATCGGGTAAGCGGAGGAAAGCTCTGCGTCTGGTTGGCCGAGTCGCCTCCGGTTCTCAAGTTCTTTGTTGCTTCAAAATAAATTGAGGATCTTGGTAAGAGAGGTGTGAAAACCTTACTTTCCGGTCACCCTTGGATTCTTTGTGTTGGCAAAGGCTCGAAGTCGGAGGAAATTATAGTTACCTCTTCGCTTGGTGCTTGGCTGTTCGATATCCTCTGAAAGAATCTAAATGTCATTAAGGTAGCGGTGAAGGAATTGAAGAAAATTAAAAGATTACCTCTTCCTCATCGAAGAAGAGTCGTCCAATCTCATCATGTCGAGTATTTGGGGTTCTTCTTTTAGAGGTACCCATCCTAGCGGCTTTCCTTTGATCTTCTTGGTCGCGGGCCAGTTTGCAGCCTCATGGTCATACTTGACCTTCGAAGTTGTCATCACTGTGGAAAAAGACAAGGAATCATAAGTACCGAAGGTAACATATTAAAGAGTATTTGTGAAGATTAGTAACTTCTGCAGAGTCGGATTCTTCTTGCGAGAAGGGAAGCGGTGAAAGTGTTACTAGTTCTGATGCCTTCCTTCAATAGTGATTGGTGTAGCATCTACCACATCGTCGGTAAGTTCTCGGGATTATGGCGCATTGAGTCATCCTTTTCGCTGTGTAAGTACATTAAGCGAACGGCGGCTTAATGGTAATATCCGCCGGTGACCCAGACCCGGACCAAATCAATGCCAGTTAACCCGTTGCCTAAGAGGGCCTTGATCTTTCTGATGGTGGGGTTAAGAGGCAGGCGCTCAACAGGAGTTAACTTGTCAGGAAGAGGGTGTTTGGATTCCAGGCGTAGGGCGCGAAAGCCGGGCAGAGGCTTCTCGTTATCCGGAGAGGTATCTTGGCAGTAGAACCACGTCTGGTTCCAGTCTTTGGGATAACTCGGTAGCTCAGCGTAAGGAAAAAGCGATCTCTCCGCGTTGGATTGAGATGCCGCCAAGTTCAAGACTAGGTCATTGGCGCACTCATTCTGCGGTTTAAGTAAAAAAGCTCCTGAACATGACATACTTGGTTCCTCTCCTAAGTAAACCTCGCAGAAGACTTGGAAATTGCACATATTGGACACAGAATTGGGTCCAATGTCTTGAGGCCTCAGGTCAAAGAAATTCAAAACTTCCCTGAAGAATTTTGAGCCAGGAGGGGCAAAACCCCGGTTCATGTGGTCTGTGAAAACTACTACCTCTCCGTCTTTGGGTTGAGGTATCTCTTCAGACGGGTGAGGGGCACGATAAGACATGACCTCCTTCTTTGGCAGATGGCCAGACGCTACAAACTCGGCAAGTTTGCTTTTAGTATTTGTGGATGGAACCCGGTTGCAAGTCACGAGGGCTTAGCGCCTTTAGAGCCATAATGACAGTGGCCTATGACAAAGTAAAAGTTCCGGTTCAAATTTAAACCGGGAGAAATATTCAAGATTATTTAAGGTAGCGGCTTAAGCAAGGGGCCTAATGATATAAGGGTGACAGTGCAACAATATTTAAGCCGCTACAAGTATCAAGAGCAGTTCAAAATTCTTAAGGTCATGAGAAGAAAGCAAGATTTTTCGGCTCAGTATTACTTATTTAAACCGGCTACATGGATAGTCGTGTTTATGGGTATTTGACAGAAGTAATTTTCCGGGTGATACAAACAGGTTTTATCATCTACCACTGTTATCTTGGATCAAACAACCGTTCTGGAAAGGAAAATTTCTAGACCTAAGACTGGAGCGGATAAAGTTCAAGGGCTTGAATGGGGCTTCTATATGATAGAAAGGGGTTCATTCGCATTTCAAAGTAGGTGCAAAACATCTACCGCATCAGTTTTTATCATCTTCAAGATCAAGATGTGCGAGGGTAAAGAAATCTACGAAAGAAAGCTACCAAACAGCGAAGAACTCGAAGAACTCGAAGACCTTGATGTAGATCTAAGGAGCAGGAAAGGGGAGACTCACCGATGCAAGGTTGTTGCGGAAGGATATCGCGTTCTTTCTGGTCCAACCAGGTTGATCTGGCGGCTTTGAGTTGGTGAAAACGGGAAGATCTGCGGCGGCGGCGGAGCTCGAGTAGCAGAGAGAAGGCAAGAGGAGGAAGACGACTGGAACGAGGAGAATGGGAGACCTAGGTCGCGCCTATTTATAAGGAGAGAATAACTGAGACGGCACGGGAAACGAGGAGATAAGAATTATTATCCAGCGGCCCCGACGCCTCGATTTTCGGAACGATCAATAAAGGCGAGATCCGTTGAAGGATATGGTAGCGTCACAGCAGTTTAACCCGGATCCAAGAGATGATGTCATGGCGGGTTAAAAGACCTTTGCGAAGACTGAAGATTTAATTCTTTAAAAATATTTTTAAGATTGACATGAACAGGTTCAAATCAATTCGGGGCCTAATGTTGGGGATACGACTATTTGTGTAAGCCGCCCAGGAGGGGCCAGGTTACGCAAAGAGTCTTCATCAGAGGAAGCCCAAGACCAAGCATGAAGATGGCGGTTCAATAAAGAGCTTAAGGCCCACGGGCGGCTTAAGCCCATTGTAGTAAACCGCCATAATGGCATGACTTGTAATGTAAGGTAGATTTAACTGGTCACCGAGTCAGACTCTGTTTATAAGTCGGTCGGGACTCTGTAAGCCGCAGGTGTCAACCCGTGTATATAAGGGGATGACCTACGGGCGGCTTAGGGCAAGAAACAACTCATCGAGAGCCGGGCATAGCGTATCTCGCTCCCTGGTCATCGAAACATCAATACCAGCCCAACTAGACGTAGGCCTTACCTTCACCGTAAGGGGCCGAACTAGTATAAACTCTCTCGTGTCCCTTGTCCCGATTTAACCCCTTCACGCTTCCTAGTTGCGATGGCTCCACAACTAAGTCCTTCCACGAGGACATCTGACGTGACTATTCCACGACAACCGGCACACCAGAGCCCATTCACTGCCAGCGACGTCCACCTCGCCGGATTTGCTTTTGCGGCCGCATCTACCCCTCCAACCTCCACTAGAAACAAGTAGACTGCTCATCCACCACTGTACCACAACCCATTCAGTGTCGGCCTTGTCCACGGCGCCGGATCTGCTTCGTCGGTACTCTTGTCAACCGCAGCGCATCTGCAGCGACTCATTCGTACTCCCCACCAAAGACGCTTCGTCCACACCCCCCGGAGCCGCCCCACCGACGCCCCCATCGATGGCCTCTGATCCTCTTCGCCGACACCTTCCTCAACCCTATCGAAGCTGCTTCGCCGACACCATCGTCAATCCTACCGGAGTAGCTTCGCCATATATGACCTGCCCAGGAGGGGCCGGGTTATACTTACAAAATATTGTTGAAGCCCAAGACCCAGGATAGAGATGGCGGTTCAGTTGAGATCCCAAATCCCGGAGGCCGTAGAGATAAACCACCATGTATACGTGACTTGTATTGTAAGGCAAGAATAGTTAAGAGACTGAGCCGGACACTGTTTATGAGCCGGCCGAGACTCTATAGAGCCGCTGGGCGTCGACCTCTGTATATAAAGGGACGACCCGGCGGCGGCTCAGGGCAAATAACATCAACTCGAGAGCTAGGTCAAGCGATTCACTCCCTGGTTATCGAGACATAAGCAATCCCACTCAAAACTGGATCGTAGGCTTTTACCTTCACCATAAGGGGCCGAACCAGTATAAACCTCGTGTCCTTTGTCCCAACAAACCCCTTTAAGCTTCCTAGTTGTGATGGATCCACGACTAAGTCCTTTCACTAGGACATCTTCCATGACAATTCCACGATAGTTGGCGCCCACCATGGGGCCAGCGCACGGTGGATTTGAGTTCTTGAAGGGCAGCTTCGAAGGGCTCAAGGGATACGCTGTGGGCCGAATTACCAAGAGTCGTCGCAGCAAGCTCTACATCGACGATGCCGGCTCAATTGAGTACGGGTACCGGGTCCCCTTCAGCGTAATTCACGTCTTCATCGGCAAGATCGGCGAGCCGAGCCCTGAGCCGGACATCTGCACCGACCTCGTCGAGACGGCTCAGCGTGCGAGACTCGCCTGGGCTCCACCTGCTATGAAGGGTGCCTTCGTGGGATGCATCCATGGAGGGCTATCTGAAGGAACTGACTCTGGGGGTGAGACGGCCATCTACTCCGATGGTGAGTCGTCCACGAGTGAGACAGATTCATTGTATCAACTGCAAGATGGCGGGCTTGGGGGCTGTTCCGATGGCAGCAGTATTCCGGATTGCCTCGAGCCACCGAGCAGAGTCAGAATCTTCATGGCTGGCACACAACCTATCCAAGATTCCACAACTGCGGCGGCCATGACCTCCGGGTTAGCGCAGCAGAGGCGAGGAGGCCCCTGGCGCTCGCCGCTCGGTGTTGATGGATCTCACAGATAAGCTGACCACTCTGTTAACCATCATGGTCAACCCGGCGGATCAAGCTCGACATGATGCGGAAGTGGAACAGTTAAAATTGGATATGGTGCAGGCTAAGGAAGACCTAGCAGCGGAAGACATCAGGATAACCGCAGAGCGGGCGGCTCTGGATGTTCAGGCTCAGCGGATTCAGGCACAGACTTTCCGGCTCACGCAAGATCAGAACGCGTATAATGAGGTCATGAGGAGAAGACACCAGAAGACTCAGTCTCGACTCCCTCCGGTTTATGATCCTCGAACCCTCTTTCACACACCTGGTGCAGGGCCCTAGTAACCCGTCGTGGCTCTCCCCGTGTAATGAGGCAGACTGGGTTGCAACACCCGGGGTCAGGGCCCTGGTTCAGCCACAGGTGATGGAGCCTCCCCACATGAACATGGCTCCACCTCAGTATGTACCAACACCTCCGGGTCACTATTCTAACCCGTTGGAGAACATGATAGTGGCGGCGGCACGGCTGGCGACTCTCCCAATTGATGGCGACTCTCTGGCGGCGGTTGAAACCCGTCGGGTCAGAGAACTTCTTCAGACGGCCTTAGCAGAACAGGAGGCGTACTCATACATCCGGGACAGGATCCATTCGACCCCTCAAACAAGCCGAAGCCCGAGTCATAGCAGGCACATGGATTCAGCGGCTGTTTCAAGCAACGTCCGGCGCCGCAACCAGCCAGGTGGGCATGACCTAGCATGCCATGGGGCCTTTAACTTGGTAGATCAAGACAGAATACGTCAAGAGGCTGAGCGGGCGGCGGCTCAGCTGATAGCTTACCAACCGTATCTGGTTTATCCAACGACTTCTATCGAGGCAGGTGTGGCCACCAGGATCGGAGGTGTCCCCTATCTAGTGCCGGCTCTATGTAACGAGCGCTTGCCCAAGGATTTTAAGGGACCTAGGAAGGTGCCGAACTACATGGCCGACTTATAGCCCGGGGCATGGATTGAAAGTTACAAGATGGCTATGGAGTTATTGGAGGTCAGTGATGATGCAATGGACAAGTACTTTACCATGATGTTGGATGGGACCGCCCGCACTTGGTTGAAAGGCCTGCCACCTAATTCAATCAGTTCATGGGCAGAGCTAAAAGCCCGATTCATCCAGAATTTCAAGGATATGTGCAAGTAACCCATGTCAATTGTGGATTTGACGACTTGCAAGCAAGAGGAGGGTGAGTCTACAACCCATTGGGTGCACCGGGTTAAAGCCATAATACATTCATCTGATAAGATGGATGCCGGCTCTGCAGTCTTAATGTTGGAGAAAAATTGACGTTTTTTGCCTCTAAAACAAAAGCTGGGGCGGCTCAAGCGCGATTGTAATGATATGGGCACCCTGATGGCGGCTCTGGTCAAGTACGCCGACTCTGATAGTACCAAGGATCCCGAGTCTGATGATGACAAGACAGGGAAGGGAAAGAAGAACAGCAACGGGAAGGGCCCTTAGCACAACCTGACAAATCAAGGAGGTAATAAACATAAGGCTGACGGTAGTTTGGATTTTGTGGCTAACACTAGCGCGCAGGGTAACAACCAACGGCGTAAGGGGAGACCACCTCTCTGGTCTGGCGGGTCAGGCCCCACACTTGAGCAGTTATTGAATGATCCATGTCCAAGGCACGACACTCAGCAGAAGCCTGCTACCCATCTATGGAAGGATTGTACGATCATGAAGGCCTTCAAGAATTCCAACATGTTCGATGGTAACAATGGGCAGGGCGGTGGCTCAGGCGGCGGCGGTTTTCATGGCCCGGGCGGCGGTTCAAATCCCAATTTTCAAAATTCTCAAGGCAATCAAGGTGGATATAACCAACAATCTGACCAGGGTGGTCAGTAGCAGCAGCAAGGTGGATACCAGAGCCATCCAAAGCAGCTGAATAGTGGCCAATATCATGTGTTTACCACCAGTTTATGCAAACGGGACCAGAAGCTTCATAAGAGGGCTGTGAATGCTGTTGAGCCGGCAGTTCCTTGTTATTTGAGATGGTCTGAGCAGCCTATTCTATGGAGTAGGGAAGATCACCCTCCCCGGGATGATAATCTGGGTCACTTAGCCTTGGTGGTGGCCCCTCAGGTGGGTGGATATAAATTCACCAAGGAACTCATGGATGGAGGCAGCATCACCAACATCCTCTATTATGAGACCTTCCGTCGCATGGGGTTAACTGATAAAAGCCTTAAGCAGTCCAACACTGTCTTCCATGGCGTCGTGCACGGCAAATCAGCGTATCCAGTCGGTAAGATCTAATTGGAGGTAGCCTTTTGGGATGAATATGACTCCAGGGCCGAGAAATTGACGTTTGAAGTAGTCAAGATCAAGAGCCCATATCATGCTCTGTTTGGGCGGCCGGCTTATGCCAAGTTCATGGCACGGCCGTGTTATGTGTATTGGCAGCTCAAGATGTCGGGTCATAAGGGAACCATCACGGTGCATGAAAGCCAGAAGATAGCCTTGGAATGTGAAGAAGGCGACGCGGCCTATGCTGAGTCGGTCTGTGCAACAGAAGAGTTAAAATTCTACAAGGACAATGTTGATCCGGTGGATATGATGTCTTTGAAAAAAACAACCACAGAGCATGAGCCGGTCATGAAGTTTAAGTTGGCCGATGATACTAAGCTTGTTGACTTTGTTCTAGGCGACTCATCCAAGCAGTTCAGTATCAGTGCTGAAAGAACATGCGGTGCCCCCATGATTGGTTTTGGTAATTGATGACAATCTCTACGGACTAATGGTTGCCTTGAGTTATATTTGAAGGGTTTGTCCATAGGCTTTTCTTGGAGTCCATCTGTTGGTTTCAAGGAGAGTTTGTGATGACCACCGTGCTATTAAGGAATTATCCAAAGATTGGTCATGTGAGTGTTGAGATTATTGCAAGCATGTCTTGAAGAAAAAGATTGTGTGATCATTCATGTCTACCTTCAAGACATCATTCAAATGAAGAGAGTTGGAAAGATTCAACACACAAAGCACACAAGATGTATCGAGGGATCAAGTGATCCCATGGTATGGTAAGCATTGTCCATTACGCTTTGTGTGCTAACCCATGGTCTTCGTGAGAGTTCTTTGTGGGGTTAGGTTGCGGTGTGCAAGTTCAAGTGATGCATCACGAAGAGATCAAGTGCTTGAAGCTTGCCATCCATTGTGGTGACAATGGACTTGTGAAGATGAGCGGAAGAGTGTCTCACCCATAGTGGAGTATGGGGGAGCAATCAACTGGTCTTCATCGAGCCAACGCAATCAAGAAGGGTGGTCCGTCTTGAGGAGGAGTAGATCGTCTTCATCTAGCTCAAGTGGACTTTGTGCAAGGCAAAGGTTTGCCCTTGGTAGGTTTTCTATTTTACCGGTCTCATGGTAGTTGTGGGAGACCGGGTTATAGGATCGATTGCCGTACTATCAAGAGGGGCTCTCGATGAGTTGCTTGATCGTATCGTTTGTAGAGAGCTCAAACCTTTGCATCCTTGCATCATCTTTATTGGTTCTTGTTTGGTTCTTCTCCTTGTGAGATTTGGAGCTTTTGGTCATTTTCATGACAAGCTCGAGTTCTTCTCTGATGGAGGGTTCACTCCTCTATATCCTAGGCATACCTTCCTACCTCTTCTTACTATAACTAGTCGATGTTTTGATGCTACTCGTCTTCCTCTATCCAACAAGCTTGAGTTTGCTCAATTCGGAGCTCATTTGCAGAAGTTATGGCAGTTCTGGTTTTTAGTGTTTTCCTCTGTCGTCTTCTCTGCAAAATGAAGGACTCCTAGTGTTGCTGATTTGGGGCATGCGGTAGTACTGCTCTCCGGGCGGTAGTACATGAGCCCTCATGTAGTACCGCTCTGTGGGAGCGGTAGTACCGTGTCCTCAGGCCAGGCGCAACTTCTCGTGCAGTAGTAGAGGCGGATGTAATTTTTTTACATCCGTGCCCTCGCTGATAATGCCAGCGCTTGCAGCGCTGTAGTACCGTGGGCTCGCCAGGCTTAGCATCATGGCGGAAGTAAGGCGGATGTAATTTTTACATTCGCGCCCTCGTGATAATACCACTCTTCGTGTGCGGTAGTACCGTGCGTAGTTTCTTGCAGTCCTCCCTCGGTGAAGTAGGTGCGGAAGTAATTTTTACGTCCATGCCTTCTCTGCGCCTAGTGTTTGCTGCCTTACGGTAGTACCGTGAGGGGGCGTAGTACCGCTCGGCAGTTCTATCGCTCGTTGCCTGTCTGCAATGTGCCTTCATCGGCGAGCTGCACATGCGGTAGTACCGCAACCTGCAGCTAGTACCGCGGCCAACCGCGGTAGTATCGCAGCTCCCTGCGGTAGTACCGCGTCGTGCGGGCTGAGTGAGGGGATAACGGTTGGATTTTCTCCCCTCCTATAAAAGGGGGTCTTCTTCCCCATTGGGACTTTATCTCTTAAGCTCGTTCTTGCCCCCATTGTTGACCTTCTCCGAGCTTGCTAACTCTCAATCCCTCCATGGATTCTTGCTAGTTTTGAGGAAAAAGAGAGAGATCTAGATCACGTTTCCACCAATCACTTTCTCCTCTTAGTGAGGGAACCTCTTGGATCTAGATCTTGGAGTTCTTCGTGT
Organism: Aegilops speltoides; assembly: GCA_021437245.1. NCBI lineage: Eukaryota > Viridiplantae > Streptophyta > Magnoliopsida > Poales > Poaceae > Aegilops > Aegilops speltoides. Next base: position 404,135,688 of record CM038146.1, on the reverse strand, counting down.
TCTTCTTCGTTCTTCCTCTCATTTTCCTCCCTAGCATTAGTTGCTTTGGTGGGATTTGGGAGAGAAGGACTTGGGCACTCCGTGTGCCCTTGTCGTTGCATTTGGTGCATAGGTTTGAGTTCTCCACACGATATGTGGAAGTTACAAGTTGAGAAGCTTATTACTCTTGGGTGCTTGGTGCCCTTGAGCTTGTTTATCTTGGGTGCTTGGGCCCCCTAGTCGGTTGGTGGTGTTCGAGCTCAATCATTGTGGTGTAAAGCTCCGACAGCGTCGGGTCTCCAATTAGGTTGTGGAGATCGCTTGAGCAATTTGTGGTATCGGTGACCGCCCCAAGGGTTGCCAAAGTGTACGGGTTCGGTGACCGCCCCAAGGGTCGCCATTTATGCGGGTTCGGTGACCGCCTCAAGGGTCCCTTAGTGGAATCACGGCATCTTGCATTGTGCGAGGGCGTGAGGAGATTACGGTGGCCCTAGTGGCTTCTTGGGGAGCATTGTGCCTCCACACCGCTCCAAACGGAGATTAGCATCCGCAAGGGCGACATCCACGATCTTTCAAGTGCTAATTTGGATCCCAAATAGGAAAGCGCACTCATCGAGTTCATCCGTGAGAACCGGGACATCTTTGCATGGAAACCTTCTGACATGACAGGTGTACCGAGAGAACTCGCTGAGCACACTCTTAATATTGATCCAAAGTTTAAGTCGGTCAAGCAATTTCTTCGGCGGTTCAATGAGGAGAGGCGGAAGGCCATTGGTGAGGAGGTGGCCCGGCTCTTAGCACCTGGGTTCATCATTGAAGTTTTTCATCCAGAGTGGTTGGCTGACCCGGTGCTTGTGCTTAAGAAAAACGGCACTTGGCGTATGTGTGTGGATTACACGGATTTAAACAAGGCTTGTCCAGCTGATCCTTTTGCTCTCCCTCGTATTGATCAAATCATTGATGCTACGGTGGGTTGTGAGCGTTTGAGTTTTTTGGATGCTTACTCTGTTATCATCAGATCAAGATGGCGGTTAAGGACCAGGAGAAGACCGCGTTCATTACTCCGTTCAGAGCCTTCTGCTATGTATCAATGCCTTTCGGGCTCAAGAGTGCCCAGGCGACTTACCAGCGGTGTGTACAGAATTGTCTTCATAATAGAATTGGGCGCAATGTTCATGCTTATGTGGACGATATAGTGGTGAAATCTAGAGAGAAGGAGACCTTGATAGATGATCTAAGGGAAACCTTTGACAATCTTTGGGTTTACAAGATGATGCTTAACCCGGCCAAGTGTGTTTTTGGTGTTCCTGCAGGCAAGCTTTTGGGTTTTCTGGTTTCTAACAGGGGCATCGAGGCTAACCCAGAGAAGATCAAGGCCATTACCTCTCTGGCTAAACCGGCGTGTATTAATGATGTTCAGCGTTTGGCTGGTTGTATCGCTGCTTTAAGCCAGTTAGGCGAGAAGGCCATACCACTGTATCAAATGATGAAAAGACGGAGAACTTCGTCTGGAGTGACGCTGCCAACGCTGATTTTGAAGATTTGGAGACAGTTGGCTGAGTCGCCGGTTCTTGCTGCTCCCGTTGATAAGGAGCCCTTATTATTATATGTGCCTGCTAACATGCGTGCCGTCAGCGTGGCCATTGTGGTAGAACGCAAGGAGGCAGGCAATGAACACCTAGTTCAGCGGCCGGTTTACTACATTAGCGAGGTGCTTATTGAGTCCAAGCAACGGTATCCGCATTGGCAGAAGCTCGTTTATGGGGTGTTCATGGCAAGTCGGAAGCTTAAGCAATATTTCCTGGGCCACCCCATCACCGTGGTTAGTTTTGCTCCTTTAGGGGATATCATTCGAAACAGAGAAGCCATAGGACGAGTCGCCAAGTGGGCCATTGAACTTGGGCCTCATGGGTTAAGATATGTGCCACACACTGCTATCAAATCTCAAGCGCTAGTGGATTTCATCAACGATTGGAAAGAACTGCAGATGCCTGAAGAAAAGCTGGACAACACATATTGGACTATTCACTTTGACGGGTCCAGGCAATTGGAGGGCTCGAGGGCTGGAGTTGTTTTAGCTTCCCCTCGAGGTGACAAGTTTTGTTATGTGCTACGATTGATGTTTCCCTGTACTAACAATGCAGTTGAGTACGAAGCCTTATGCCATGGTCTCCGGATGGCTAAGGAGATGAGCTTAAGCCGGGTAAGGTGTTTCAGCGACTCAGATCTGGTGGCTCAGCAGGTGTCAGGCAAGTGAGATTCTAAGGATCCTCTCATGGCGGCTTATCGTCGTGAAGTCGATGCAATTGCTAGACACTTCAAGGGTTATCAAGTGGAGCACATTGACCGCAGAAAGAATGAGGCGGCTGATCATTTAAGCCGGCTAGGATCTCAGCGTAAGACGGTACCGCCTAATACTTTCTTGGATATTCTGCATAACCCTTCTGTCAAGTTACCCACGGAGGAGGACTTGGCTGTTCCTGACCCGGAAGCACAATTGGTGGCGGCTCTTCATGTCATTCCGGATTGGACGGTGCCACATCGGCTTACGACCGGGCGAGTTACTCGAGGATGAAACCTTGGCGAGCAGATAACCCGCGGTCTAAGTCTATAGCGATTGTCGATGGCGAGTTGCATCATCACGATTGTTCTGAGGCGTTTCAGCGCTGCGTCTCTCTGAAGAAGGCCAAGAAATTCTTCGTGAGATTCATGAAGGGGATTGTGGCCATCACGCCGGGTCAAAATCCCTCGTGGCTAAGGCTTTATGTCATGGATTCTATTGGCTGACGGCTCATGCTGATGTAGAGGACTTGGTCAGTAAATGTGATGGTTGTCAGAAGTTCTCAAGACGGGCTCATGTGCCAGCTCAAGAATTGAGGATGATTCCAATTACATGGCCATTTGCAGTCTGGGAGCTTGACATGGTTGGGCCTTTTAAAAGGTCCAAGGATAAAAAGACCCACCTCTTGGTGGCGGTTAATAAATTTACAAAGTGGGTTGAGGAAGAGCCAGTCAGTAAGTGTGATGCAGCTACGGCGGTTCAGTTCATGAAGAAGGTGATATTTTGCTTCGGCTTTCCACACAACATCATAACTGACAATGGCACTAATCTGTCTAAAGGCGCCATGGAAAAAATTTGTCAACGTGAGCATATTCGGCTTGATGTTTCATCAGTGGCTCACCCCCAATCCAACGGTCAAGCCAAGAGAGCCAATCAGGAGATCTTGAAAGGCATCAAGCCCCGGCTTTGGTCCCCTGCAGCGGATGCTGGGTTGCTGGGTTGAGGAGTTACCCTCTGTGTTATGGAGCATCAACACTACTCCCAACAGATCTACGTGTTATACGCCTTTCTTCATGGTATACGGAGCTGAGGGGGTTCTCCCTAGAGACATCTATCATGACTCGCCTCGTGTGGCAGCTTATGTTGAAGCGGACAATGAATAGGCGCGTCAGGATGCTTTTAACCTTTAGATGAACAGTGGGACTTTGCAGCAGCTCGTTCGGCGATTTACCAACAGGACTTGCGCCGATATCACAGCCGTCGGGTTAAGTTCAGAGCCTTTCAGGAAGGTGATTTGGTGCTCCGGCTCATCCAGGATCAAATTGATGTGCACAAGCTATCCCCACCTTGGGAAGGGCCCTTTGTGGTCAGCAAAACTTGAACAACGGGTCATATTACCTTATCTATGTTTGAGAGCGCAAAGACTCACGTAAGTCGGAGGAGGAGACCCGCCGGCCATGGAACATTGCTCATCTTCGGCCCTACTATACCTGAGCCATCGGCTCTCCTGATGTACATATTTTGACAATGTATATATTATGATAAATAATAAAGCAGGACCTCTGTCCTTTTTTCCCTTCCTCAAAGGTAAATGTGTCATTATTATTATCATTGTCATTTCACATGATCACTTGGGGGCTGATCGTCTTCGATCAAGTTCCACCCTCTTGATCCGGCTTACGATTGTATTATAATCTAGCCGTTAAAACTCATGATGACTAGGGGGATCCTGTTCAAACATAGGTCGTATTCGAACCAAAGAGAACATAGCTGTCGGTACCCTTTTGATTGGCACACTGTCGAGCTCACTAGGGGGCTTCTTGATCGTTTTCGAATCATAGCTTAACCCCTTTTGGGAACCGACTTTGATTGTATTCGAATCAGAGTCATTAAAAAACTCTCAAGGTCATTAGGGGGCTTCCTGTTCAAACATAGGTCGTATTCGAACCAAAGAGAACACAGTTGTCGGTACCCTCTTGATCGGTGCAATGCCAAAGCCACTGGGGGCTACATGATCGTATTCGAATCCTAGCTTAACCCCTTTGGAATGGTTTACAGGTCGTATTCGAATCAGCAGCCTTGAAATTTTTTATATTCTATTTTGGTTTAAGTTTTCTTTGGAAGCACCCTTTATTTGACTTGAGACCTTTTTGAGGTTTACCAGGATAAGTGTGGTTATTTCTAACTCGGCTTAATATTGACTGTTGAGTCGCCGATATATGAGCATCATTATACCTTTGAAATTTCGGGTGCCCGAAGACTGGGTTATCACCCTTACCGACTGGACCATATGAGCCGGCAGTGCAAATTTAAAAGTCGCAGGTGTAAGATCATAGTTGTGTTTTTTACAAAAAACTATTCTATGACTCTTTTATATTAAGTTATTTTTACCCGCCTGGCGGTAAGTCGCCAAGGGATCGTGTGGTCTGTTTTCCTATGCAGGACAGTTAAAAGGTCTGATCAAGCATACGGTAAGCAGATGAAAAGTAACACGGGTGGATATAACACGGCAGCTTGGTGATGTTAAGCATTAAAACAAACACGATGACACGGCCAAAATAAAGTTATTTCTATTCTATTACATGACTTCCTGAGTCAAAATGATTCACATTGTTTTTTCAGTACATCCCAGGTATGAGCCGCCATGGCAGGTTAGCCTTCATGATTGGCCTGAAGCGTCTGGGTTAGCCCTCTCCGCGTCTTCGCCCTGCTCCCTTTCCTGGAAGGTTGATGATGACCAGTCAATGTTGTTCAAAGCTTCAAATTCAGCTTCAGCATCAACTAGGCCGACAGGGTCAACTTCAGGGGCGAAGGTGTGCTTACGGAGTGAGGGGATCAGACTGGTCACTTCATAATGAGGCGTTGGAATTCTCTGGTTTTCTTAATCATAACCCACCTAGTATTTGGTAAGATCTACTTCATTAACTATAAGGGTGGCTGTCGGTGTCAAAACCGGCGGATCTCGGGTAGGGGGTCCCGAACTGTGCGTCTAGGCGGATGGTAACAGGAGACAAGGGACACGATGTTTTACCCGAGTTGGGCCCTCTCGATGGAGGTAAAACCCTACTCTGCTTGATTGATATTGATGATATGGGTAGTACAAGAGTAGATCTACCACGAGATCAAGGAGGCTAAACCTAGAATCTAGCCTATGGTATGATTGTTGTTAGTCCTATGGACTAAAACCCTCCGGTTTATATAGACAGGAGAGGGCTAGGGTTACTGAGTCGGTTACAATGGTAGGAGATCTACGTATCCGTATTGCCAAGCTTGCCTTCCACGCCAAGGAAAGTCCCATCCAGACACGGGATGAAGTCTTCAATCTTGTATCTTCATAGTCTTGGAGTCCGGCCAACAATGATAGTTCGGCCATCCAGACACCCCCTAGTCCAGGACTCCCTCAGTAGCCCCTGAACCAGGCTTCAATAACGACGAGTCTGGCGCGCATATTGTCTTCGGCATTGCAAGGAGGGTTCCTCCTCCGAATAATTCATAGAAGATTGTGAACGCCAGGATAGTGTCCGGCTCTGCAAAATAAATTCCACATACCACCGTAGAGAGAATAATATTTACACAAGTTCAATCCGCTGACGTATTTTGTGGCGTGACGTCACACCACAACCAAGCCTTTACTCGAATCGTTTTTATTATTCCACCTCAGCGCGTTTGGCGAAGCGGTTTCCTTGGCACGTCTTGTCGAAACAGAGATCGTGTCCCCTTATTCCGGGATCCTCATCAATACGGACATGGGTAACCCAACCGCGCCATTGATTGTGGCGCTTGGGAGATAAGCGAGTTTTACCAGGATGGTGGGGACGCATAGTTTAAATCCGCCCATATATAAGGGATAAGGATCCACCTTTTACCTCGCCTTCTTCCTCCTTTGCTTATCCATCTCTGCTTTTCGAGCTCCGGTGCCCAAGTCCGCACATCTCACCTCAACCTTCTCCATCCATGTCCGGAGCGGGAGGCAAGTGGATGGCCTCCTCCGTTCGGAGGGCATCATCAAGCATGCAATGCGGATATTTGTCCAACGATATCGCGCACCGGCTCCTCAGCGAGGCAGCTCATCCCCACCCGGCCCCATGAGAGGGTGGTATTCCTTCCCATTTCCTCCATGATTGGGCTTCCCCTCCACCCCTTTGTCAGGGGCTCATGTTCTACTACGGCCTGGATTTCCATGATCTAGACCCGAATTTCATCCTCAACATCTTGGCGTTTATCGTCGTGTGCGAGGCCTTCCTTTGCATCCAGCCCCACTTCGGCTTGTGGCTAAAGACCTTCAATGTCAAGCCGAAGGTTGTGAAGGGCAGCCAAGCGGAGTGCGGAGGCGCCATGGTGGGCAAGATGCCCAACGTCACTTGGCTCGAGGGCGCCTTTGTGGAAACCATCAAGGGGTGGCAATCGGGGTGGTTCTACATCACCGAGCCGCGTAACCCTGAATGGGCAGCGGCCCCCGAATTCAGATCTGGCATCCCCATGCGGCTCACTTCCTGGAAAGAGAAGGGCCTGCTGTGGGGTAATTCGGAAGAGCTGAACGGACTCCAATCCTGTCTCCAAACCCTGGTGAACAAGAAGCTCAAGCTTGTTGTAAGTGCATCTAGTGCCACCCCTAGTTGGTTTTGGAGTATTGACGACAAAGTTGGTTGAGGGACTAATGCGTTTTGTGAGAATTGCAGGATAACACAGGTAGTGTCCCTCATTGATTCGGTTTACCTACCGGAGATGACCCCTAAAAATGTATGAAGACATTGAAGACAATGGTGGTATGAGAAGATATTCATATTGAAGACTATGACATGAGAAGACATTGCGTGAAGACTTTGGAGCGCTTGAAGGCGTGTGTTTTATTTGTTTCTTTTCTTCTTTGATGAGTCATAGGAACCACCGTCTTTGTTAAGTGGGGTCCAAGTGAACTAAGTCAAAGTGGTGAAGTGATGCTCAACCCAAATCCTATGTCTTGAGCAAAGACAATGAGAGCAAATCTTATCCGAGCTGGATGAGTCAGCTTTGCTTGTAGCCCAAGTAAAGTTGCCGCGTGTGTTTGAAATCTGATTGTTGGAACACGTGTCAGTTCCTTAGTGACCCAGGGTCATTTTGGACAAATCAGGTCGGGTTGCCTAGTGGCTATAAATAGCCCACCCCCTACACCATAAATTGGTGGCTGCTCAGAGTTTGTGCACAGCTTTTGTCGTTTGAGAGCAACCCACCTCGAAGCATTTGAGAGAGAGAGAAATCCTTGTGAGGACAAAGCCCAAACACCCAGAGCCAAAGAGTGTTAGGCATCACTGAAGTCTTTCTGTCTGTGTGACCTGAAGACTTGTTACACTTGAGGATTGTGAATCCTCCAGCCGGTTAGGCGTCGCGTTCTGAGCATCCAAGAGTCATTGTGGATTGCCCGTGAACGAAGTCTATCAAGGTTTGGAAGTCTCCCTTGAAGACTTACAGAGTGATTAGGCGAGGACTGGGTGTCCTTAGCTCAAGGGAATAAGGTGAAGACACGGTCTTGAGTTAAATCTTAGCCTCCCTAACGGAGACGTCACGGTTGTCACTGACAAGCTGGGCTGGTCCAACAAATCATGTGTCTTCAACAAGCAACTGGTTCTATCTCTTCCAACCTTACTTAAGTTTGTCTTCATGAAGTCATTGCTTATCTGTTTATCTGTTTGACTTCATAGCTTGACTACTATTGTTGATTGACTTCACACTATCTTCCATCTTAATCCTTACTACCTTACTGCTATTAGTCATGTACTTTCACATCATTACTTACTTGACTATGGCTTGTTTAGGGTAGTTTATCTTCCGCTGCATATCAATTAGGTTGTTTCTGTTGTTTGTCTTCAAAACTTCCAAGTTTTGAAGACTCTCATAAAAATCGCCTATTCACCCCCCCTCTAGTCGATACTAGCACTTACACTTGTCAACGTAATCCAGGTCATGCTCATCCGCCGGATTCTCCCCTGCCAATAGCGGGACTTCAACTTGTGGGAGTTCGATCCGCCCTGACACCGGACCTTGGCGGGCTCTTGACACTACGTACGAAGAGGCCTGGAGGGTGCTGTTCAAGGGCGCCGAGGCTCCCGCATCCGCTACCGAAGATCGCGGATTCAGCTCACACTGTCCGGCTGGCGAGGTAAGCCATGTTATCCTTTATGGGACACTCGCTTTTCATAGTTTGACTCTATGTGGGATCTAAACTCCCAATACCTTTAACACGCCTGGCAGGAGACGTCCGACAGGTTAACTGTCCGGCTCCCCTTCCAGAAGACCCAGCGGATGCCCGTCTGACAGGGCTGCTGGTCCCGACACCTTACGTGGTGCCAGAGAAGAAGGCCAAGAAGAAGGCCATGGGAACCCGAAGGAGTTCCCGGCGCCAGGTGTTATCGGATTCATCATCCGATGACTCCGAGGCGGACTCCTCCCACGAGGACGAGGAGGAGAAGAAAGAGGCCTCTCCCGGTGAAGAGAGAAGAAGAGGAAGGCCTCCCCAGCGGAGAGGCGAAAGATCAGAAGGGAAGGACCCTTCCCGGACTGCTCGCTTAGCGCCGATGATGGCGATGAGGAGTGGCCCTTAAGGGCCAAGCCCCTGGCGAGATCGTAAGTATCCGGACTCCTGAATAACTCATAATTTTCTTTTTGTTGCATAACATCTTTTAACGCCGCATACAACCCTGTAGTCCGCCCAAGGACGATCTTCCCGCTTCGTCGAGCGGGTCCTTGGGTACGTCGGATGTGAATAGCACTTCACTTCCTACTGCCTCCTCCCCCCGTGACACCGACGATGCCGAGGTGGGATCCCGGAAAGGGACCCACCAGGAGGAGGAGACCCCGGGGGTACCGCAGGGCAACCTCTCGGACTTTGGACCGGATTCCGTGTTGGGGAACGTTGCAGAAAATTAAAAATTTTCCTACGGTTTCACCAAGATCCATCTATGAGTTCATCTAAGCAACGAGTCAAGGGAGCGAGTTTGCATCTACATACCACTTGTAGATCACATGCGGAAGCTTGAAAGGGGATGGTGATGATGGAGTCGTACTCGACGTGATTCGGATCACCGATGTCCAAGTGTTGAGCAGACAGCCTCTCGCGTTCAACACACGTATGGGACGGAGGCGTCTCCTCCTTCTTGATCCAGCAAGGGAAGGAGAGGTTGAGGAAGATCGCTCAGCGGCGGCCTGACAGGCGTGGTGGTGTTGGTGCGGCGATACTCAAGCGAGAGGGCCATGGCGCTTAGCGGAGGAGGAGAGGTGTTGGGGAGGGAGGGCTGCGCCTTGGAGGTGTCTTCAGCAGCCCTCCCTCACCCCTCTATTTATAGGGGAAGGGGCAGGGGCCGACCCTCTAGATGGGATCTAGAGGCGGCGGAGGAGGAGGCTTGCCCCCAAGCAGGCGCCCCTTTAGGGTTTCCCCCAACCCTAGGCGCATGGGCCCAAGGTGGGGCGCGCCCAGCCCTCCAGGGCTGGCTCCTCCCTTGCGGCCCATGTGGCCCTCCGGGAGGTGGCCCCTCCGGTGGACCCCGGAACCCCTCCGGTGGTCGGTACATTACCGATAGACCCCGAAACTTTCCGGTGTCCGTATGACAACTTCCCATATATAAAACTTCACCTCCGGACCATTAGGAACTCCTCGTGACGTCAGGGATCTCATCAGGGACTCGAACAACATTCGGTAGTCACATACTAGTCTTCCTAATAACCCTAAGCGTCACGAACCTTAAGTGTGAAGACCCTACGGGTTCGGGAGACATCTGAACATGACCGAGACCACTCTCGGTCAATAACCAACAGCGGGATCTGGATACCCATGTTGGCTCCCACATGCTCCTCGATGATTTCATCGGTTGAACCACGATGTCGAGATTGATCAAACCACATATACAATTCCCTTTGTCAATCGATGCGTTACTTGCGAGACTTCGATCGTCGGTATCCCAATACCTTGTTCGGTCTCGTTACGGGAAGTCACTTTACTCGTGCCGTAATGCATGATCCGTGGCCAACACCTTGGTCACCTTGAGCTCATTATGATGATGCATTACCGAGTGGGCCTAGAGATACCTCTCCGTCATGCGGAGTGACAAATCCGATCTCGATCCGTGTCAACCCAATAGACACTTTCGGAGATACTGTAGTGCACCTTTATAGTCACCCGATTACGTTGTGACGTTTGATACACCAAAGCACTCCTACGGTATCCGGGAGTTACGATCTCATGGTCGAAGGAAGAGATACTTGACATTGGCAAAGCTCTAGCAAGCGAACTACGATCTTTGTGCTATGCTTAGGATTGGGTCTTGTCCATCACATCATTCTCCTAATGATGTGATCCGTTATCAACGACATCCAATGTCCATAGCGAGAAACCATGACTATCTGTTGATCTGTGAGCTAGTCGACTAGAGGCTCACTAGGGACATATTGTGGTCTATGTATTCACACGTGTATTACGATTTCCGGATAATCTGATTATAGCATGAATAAAGACAATTATCATGAACAATGAAATATAATAATACTTTTATTATTGCCTCTAGGGCATATTTCCAACAGTCTCCCACTTGCACTAGAGTCACCAATCTAGTTACATTGTGATGAATCGAACACCCATAGAGTTACGGTGTTGATCATGTTTTGCTTTCATGAGAGAGGTTTAGTCAGCGGATCTGCGACATTCAGATCCGTATGTACTTTGCAAATTTCTATGTCTCCATCTTGAACATTTTCACGGATGGAGTTGAAGCGGCGCTTGATGTGCTGGTCTTCTTGTGAAACACAGGCTCCTTGGCAAGAGCAATAGCTCGGTGTTGTCACGAGAAGAGTTTGATCGGACCCGACGCATTGGGTATGACTCCTAGGTCGGTGATGAACTCCTTCACCCAAATTGCTTCATCGCTGCCTCCGAGGCTGCCATGTACTCCGCTTCACACGTAGATCCCACCACGGCGCTCGCTTGCGGCTGCACCAGCTCTTGCTCCACCATTCAACATATACACGTATCCGGTTTGTGACTTAGAGTCATCGGATCTGAGTCGAAGCTAAGCGTCGGCGTAACCCTTCTGACGAGCTCTTCGTCTCCTCCATAAGCGAAACATGTCCTTTGTCCTTTTCGGTAATTCAGGATATTCTTGACCGTTGTCCGGTGTTCCTTGCGGGATTACTTTGGTATCTTGCTACCAAACTTACGGCAAGGTTTACATCAGTCAGGTACACATCATGGCATACATAATAGATCCTATGGCTGAAGCATAGGGATGACACTCATCTCTTCTTTATCTTTTGCCGTGGTGGGTGGTGAGCGAGCTCAATCTCACACCTTGTAACATAGGCAAGAACCCTTTCTTGGACTGATCCATTTTGAACCTTTTCAAAATCTTATCAAGGTATGTGCTTTGTGAAAGACCTATGAGGCGTCTCGATCTATCTCTATAGATCTTGATGCCTAATATATAAGCAACTTCTCCAAGGTCCTTCATTGAAAAACACTTATTCAAGTAGGCCTTAATGCTGTCGAAGTTCTATATCATTTCCCATCAAGAGTATGTCATCTACATATAATATGAGAAATGCTCTGAGCTCCCACTCACTTTCTTGTAGCGAGGCTTCTCCATAAGTCGCATAAACCCAAGCGCTTTGATCATCTCATCAAAGCGAATGTTCTAACTCGAGATGCTTGCACTAGCCCATAAATGGATCGCTGGAGCTTGCATACTTTGTTAGCGTTCTTAGGATCGACAAAACCTTCGGCTGCATCATATCAGCTCTTCCTTAAGATGTCCGTTAAGGAATGCCGTTTTGGCGTCCATCGCCATATCTCATAATCATAGTATCGGCAATTGCTAACATGATTGGACGGACTTCACTTCGCTACGGGAGAGAATGTCTCGTCGTAGTCAATCCCTTGAACTTGTCGATAACCCTTAGCGACAAGTCGAGCTTTATAGATGGTAACATTACCATCGCGTCCGTCTTCTTCTTAAAATCCATTTGTTTTCTATCGCTCGCCGATCATCGGCAAATCTGTCAAAGTCCATACTTTGTTTTCATACATGGATTCTATCTCGGATTTCATGGCTTCAAGCCATTTGTTGGAATCTGGGCCCGCCATCGCTTCTTCATAGTTCGAAGGTTCACCGTTGTCTAACAACATGATTTCCAGGACGGGGTTGCCGTACCACTGCAGTGCGGAGCGTGTCCTTGTGGACCTCTGAGTTCGGTAGCAACTTGATCCAAGTACCTTGATCATCATCATTGTTTTCCTCTTGGTTGGTGTGGGCATCACGGAACATTTTCTGAGCTGCACCACTTTCCCGTTCGAGAGGTAGTACTTCATCGAGTTCTACTTTCCTCCCTTACTTCTTTCGAGAGAAACTCTTTTTCGAAAGCATCCGTTCTTGGCAACAAAGATCTTGCCCTCGGATCTTAAGTAGAAGGTATACCCGATAGTTTCCTTAGGGTATCCTATGAAGACGCATTTTTCGACTTGGGTTCGAGCTTTTCGGGTTGAAGTTTCTTGACATAAGCATCGCATCCCCAAACTTTTAGAAAGCGACGACTTAGGTTTCTTCCCAAACCATAATTCATACGGTGTCGTCTCAGCGGATTTAGGCGGTGCCCTATTTAAAGTGAATGTAGCTGTCTCTAGGCGTATCCCCAAAATGATAGCGGTAAATCGGTAAGAGACATCATAGACGCACCATATCCAATAGAGTGCGATTACGACGTTCGGACACACCGTTCTGTTGAGGTGTTCGAGCGGCGTGAGTTGTGAAGCGATTCCACATTTCCTTAAGTGTGTACCAAATTCGTGACTTAAGTATTCTCCTCCACGATCGATCGTAGGAACTTTATCTTTCGGTCACGTTGATTCTCTACCTCATTCTGAAATTCCTTGAACTTTTCAAAGGTCTCGGACTTGTGTTTCATTAAGTAGACATACCCATATCTACTTAAGTCATCGGTGAGTGAGAACATAACGATATCCTCCATGAGCCTCAACGCTCATTGGACCGCTTTACATCGGTATGTATGATTTCCAACAAGTTGGTTGCTCGCTCCATTGTTCGGAGAAGCGGAGTCTTGGTCATTTGCCCATGAGGCATGGTTCGCATGTGTCAAGCGATTCATAATCAAGAGACTCTAAAGTCCATCGGCATGGAGCTTCTTCATGTGCTTGACACCAATGTGACCAAGGCGGCGATGCCACAAGTATGTGGGACTATCGTTATCAACTTTACATCTTTTGGCATTCACACTATGAACATGTGTAATATTACGCTCGAGATTCATTAAGAATAAACCATTGACCATTGGAGCATGACCATAAAACATATCTCTCATATAAATCGAACAACCATTATTCTCGGACTTAAATGAGTAGCCATCTCGTATTAAGCGAGATCCGGATACAATGTTCATGCTCAAACTTGGCACTAAATAACAATTATTAAGGTTCAAAACTAATCCCGTGGGTAAATGTAGAGGCAGCGTGCGGCGGCGATCACATCGACTCTGGAACCATTCCGACAGCGCATCGTCACCTCGTCGCCGCCGATCTCCGTTTATTCCGCAGCTCTGCTATGAGTTACAAATATGAGCAGCGGCACGGTATCAAATACCGGGAGTTACTACGAGTCTTGGTAAGGTACACATCAATTACATGTATATCAAATATACCTTTGGTGTTGCGGCCTTCTTATCCGCTAAGTATTTGGGGCAGTTCCGCTTCGGTGACCCTTCCCTTGCAATAAAGCACTCAGTCTCGGGCTTGGGTCCATTCTTTGACTTCTTCGATGGCGGCTTACGGTAGCGGCAACATCCTTGCCGTCCTTCTTGAAGTTCTTCTTGCCCTTGCCCTTCTTGAACTTAGTGGTCTTATTGACCATCAACACTTGATGTTCTTTCTTGATTTCAGCCTCTGCTGACTTGACATCGAGAACACTTGAGGAATGGTCTTCACCATCCCACGCATGTTGTAGTTCATCACAAAGCTCTTGTAGCTTGGTGGGAGTGATTGGAGGATTCTGTCGATGACCGCCTCATCTAGGAGGTTAATGTTCATTTGGGTCATACGGTTGTGCAACCCGGACATCTTTAGGATGTGCTCCTTGTGAGAACTGTTTTCCTCCATCTTACAAGCTGTAGAACTTGTCGGAGACATCATATCTCGACCGGGCATGAGCTTGGAAAACTAGTTTCAGCTCTTGAACATCTCATATGCTCCGTGATGCTCAAAAGCGCTTTTGGAGCCCGGTTCTAAGCTGTAAAGCATGCCGCCTTGAGCGAGGAGTAATCATCGGCACGAGTTTGCCAAGCATTCATAATGTCTTGGTTCTATGGGACGGAGCGTCACCTAGCGGTCCTTCTAGGACATATTGCTTCTGGCAGCTATGAGGATGATCCTCGGGTTCGGACCCGATCCGTATAGTTCTGCCATCATCTTTCGACTTGGTTTTCTCTAGGAGCGCGTTGAAGTTCATGTTGACATTAGCGTTGGCCATTTGATCTACAAGACATATTTGCAAGGTTTTAGACTAAGTTCATGATAATTAAGTTCTAATCAAATTATGAACTCCCACTCAGATTAGACATCCTCTAGTCATCTAAGTGTTTACGATCCGAGTCGACTAGCCGTGTCCGATCATCACGTGAGACGGACTAGTCATCGTCGGTGAACATCTTCATGTTGATCGTATCTTCCATCGACTCGTGTTCGACCTTTTGGTCTCCGTGTTCGAGGCCATATGCGTACATGCTAGGCTCGTCAAGTTAACCCTAAGTGTTTTTCTTGTGTAAAACTATCTTACACCGTTGTATGTGAGCGTAAGAATCCATCACACCCGATCATCACGTGGTGCTTAGAAGCGACGAACTGTAGCAACGGTGCACAGTTAGGGGAGAACACTTCTTGAAATTTTTTAAGGGATCATCTTATTTACTACCGTCGTCCTAAGTAAACAAGATGCATAAACATAATAAACATCACATGCAATTATATAGTTGTGACATGATATGGCCAATATCATATAGCTCCATTGATCTCAATCTTCGGGGCTCCATGATCATCTTGTCACCGGCTTGACACCATGATCTCCATCATCGTGTCTTCATGAAGTTGTCACGCCAGCGACTACTTCTACTTCTATGGCTAGCGTTTAGCAATAAAGTAAAGTAGTTTACATGGCGTTCTTCAATGACACGCAGGTCATACAAAAAATAAAGACAACTCCTATGGCTCCTGCGGTTGTCATACTCATCGACATGCAAGTCGTGAATCCTATTACAAGAACATGATCTCATACATCACAATTCATCATTCATCACAACTTTCGGCCATATCACATCACATGATCAATCGCTGCAAAAACAAGTTAGGCGTCCTCTAATTGTTGTTGCATCTTTTACGTGGCTGCAATTGGGTTCTAGCAAAACGTTTTCTTACCTCGAATAACCTGGCGTGATTTTGTCAACTTCTATTTACCCTTCATAAGGACCCTTTTCATCGAATCCGCTCCAACTAAAGTGGGAGAGGCAGACACCCGCCAGCCACCTTATGCAACTAGTGCATGTCAATCGGTGGAACCGGTCTCACGTAAGCGTCACGTGTAAGGTTGGTCGGGCGCTTCATCCCACAATACCGCTGAAGCAAGAAAAGACTAGTAGAGGCAAGCAAGTTGACAAGATCACGCCCACAACAAAATTGTGTTCTACTCGTGCATTAGAGAACTACGCATAGACCTAGCTCATGATGCCCTTTGTTGGGGAACGTTGCGAGAAAATTAAAAATTTTCCTACGGTTTCACCAAGATCCATCTATGAGTTCATCTAAGCAACGAGTCAAGGGAGTGAGTTTGCATCTACATACCACTTGTAGATCACGTGCGGAAGCTTGCAAGGGATGGTGATGATGGAGTCGTACTCGGCGTGATTGAGATCACCGATGTCCAAGTGCTGAGCGGACAGCACCTCCGCGTTCAACACACGTCGAGGCGGAGGCGTCTCCTCCTTCTTGATCCAGCAAGGGGAAGGAGAGGTTGAGGAAGATCGCTCAGCAGCGGCGACGACGGCGTGGTGGTGTTGGTGCGGCGATACTCGAGCAGAGGGGCCAAGCGCGTAGCGGAGGAGGAGAGGTGTTGGGGAGGGAGGGCTGCGCCTTGGAGGTGTCTGCAGCAGCCCTCCCCACCCCTCTATTTATAGGGGAAGGGGAAGGGGCCGACCCTCTAGATGGGATCTAGAGGGGGTGGCCAGAGGAGGCTTGCCCCCAAGCAGGGCGCCCTTTAGGTTTCCCCCAACCCTAGGCGCATGGGCCCAAGGTGGGGGGCACGCCCAGCCCTCCAGGGGCTGGCTCCCTCCCCTTTGCGGCCCATGTGGCCCTCCGGGAGGGGTGGCCCCTCCCGGTGGACCCCCGGAACCCCTCCGGTGGTCCCGGTACATTACTGATAGACCCCCGAAACTTTCCGGTGTCCGTATGACAACTTCCCATATATAAAACTTCACCTCCGGACCATTCCGAAACTCCTCGTGACGTCCGGGATCTCATCCGGGACTCCGAACAACATTCGGTAGTCACATACTAGTCTTCCTAATAACCCTAAGCGTCACGAACCTTAAGTGTGAAGACCCTACGGGTTCGGGAGACATCTGAACATGACCGAGACCACTCTCGGTCAATAACCAACAGCGGGATCTGGATACCCATGTTGGCTCCCACATGCTCTCGATGATTTCATCGGTTGAACCACGATGTCGAGATTGATCAAACCCATATACAATTCCTTTGTCAATCGATGCGTTACTTTGCGAGACTTCGATCGTCGGTATCCCAATACCTTGTTTAGTCTCGTTCCGGCAAGTCACTTTACTCATCACCGTAATGCATGATCCGTGGCCAACACCTTGGTCACCTTGAGCTCATTATGATGATGCATTACCGAGTGGGCCCGGAGATACCTCTCCGTCATGCGGAGTGACAAATCGATCTCGATCCGTGTCAACCCAATAGACACTTTCGGAGATACTGTAGTGCACCTTTATAGTCACCCGATTACGTTGTGACGTTTGATACACCAAAGCACTCCTACGGTATCCGGGAGTTACGATCTCATGGTCGAAGGAAGAGATACTTGACATTGGCAAAGCTCTAGCAAGCGAACTACGATCTTTGTGCTATGCTTAGGATTGGGTCTTGTCCATCACATCATTCTCCTAATGATGTGATCCGTTATCAACGACATCTAATGTCCATAGCCGAGAAACCATGACTATCTGTTGATCTGTGAGCTAGTCAACTAGAGGCTCACTAGGGACATATTGTGGTCTATGTATTCACCGTGTATTACGATTTCCGGATAATCTGAGTTATAGCATGAATAAAGACAATTATCATGAACAATGAAATATAATAATACTTTTATTATTGCCTCTAGGGCATATTTCCAACAAAGAAGGGCAAGGCGTAGCCTTGGCTGACCTCCAGTCAACCGGGCGCGGATAATTCTTTGGAGGCGCTCAAGCGGCGCTTCCATCGAAGAGAACACCGCATTTGTCATGAGTGCGGTGATTGAAAAGGTTCACTCACCAAAAGCGGGCTGACCGAAGCTGCAGCGACCTTCTAACGAGGCTTTGAGGTAAGAATTTTAAGATATGTAATATAATACCGCATAGACAGTAACCCACGATGCTCGGTTCGGTGTTAAGAAAGAAAAGCGGACTGAGGATCTAAAAAGATATCTGGAGTCTTAAAAATATGTCAATATGGGAATGCAGGCTCTTGTTCTTTGACCTCTGCCGCCTTGAGGAGGTCGATACCTTGAAGCGAGCCTTGGCGGTCCAGAGAGCGAGCTCGGCCGTGCCAAGCAGCTCAAGGACAAGGAAGGTGAGTAACACCGTATTCAGTTGTACCTTCTGAGAAAAGGATTTGGTTGCAAGAGAAATGACAAGGATAACGTGGGTACTCCGGGGTTATGAACAAGGTGGCGACCACTGAAGGAGGCGGTGTCCATGACGAACATAATCTTGGTCTGCGGAATCGCCCGGCGAGAGAAAGCAGGCCGGGTGGTGGAGATCTGGCAAGAGCTCCGGGCTCTCGTGGAAAAACACGAGTTTGG